>NQLW01000076.1:1983634-2001154 GCA_002312845.1 Kalanchoe fedtschenkoi
TGCCTGTTTTGTCAAGATATAACTAAAACAGACACATTCCACTCCATGAGTACACTTTGGTAGCTCCTCCAATGCTTCATATTCTTGCCATAGATCCACTGATCTTTGATAATAAACTGCCACAGATAGATCACCTTGTGAGAAATTAGCCAAATCTTTCTCCAATGTAAAAAATCCTTGTCTCATTAGATCCGGCTAATTGAACATGTAAAGCATTCCAGGCACTTGTTGCATCTGTAGCATGTAAGATAGTTCCAACCACTTCTTTCGAAACTGAATTGATCAACCGAGACATTACCACATCATTACAACGCTGCCATTTCGAAAGCAAGATGGAATCTGCAGGCTTAGGATAATCCCCACGGATAAACCCTAACTTCGACCTAGCAGATAAAGCGATCTCCATCGATCGTTTCCACTTAACGTAATTCTCAGGTCCAGTAAGTACTTCACTCACAATTCTGTGCCCGGTAACCTCAGCCGCGTTCACAAAATAAGGATCTTCCATATTATTTCAGAACTAACAATCAACAAGAAATTACCAAGCAAGACAACCAAGAAGACGTTCTACAGAAGTCGATTAACGTACCAGGAACGATTCCTGCTCTGATACCATGTAGAAATCCTCCACACGACCTCGCCGGAGTTTCACCGGAATCTGGAGAAAGTAGCCGGACAAAAATGAGAAGAGAAAATGTCACTAGTAAAACTCCCGCTCTGCATTCGATCAATTTCTGTTATGTATACAGCTGTCTTCCATCACATATACTAAAGTAAGTAAAAATTACAGAAGGCCCCCACACATAATACAACATAAGCCTATTAGTTTTAACTATTGACACAAAAGCCTTCCTTCTAATTCTATTAGTTATATCAACGAATTTCTGCTAGTTGTAACAAGTAGTGATGCAAGAAAATAAATTGCAGTCGGGGCTTGAGAAAATAAATAAGCATATAATAAATTTATATGCTTAATTTCAACTAAATTTTTAATTTTGCCCCTCCAAATTTCATCAAAATTTTGATTCATTGAGGATTCACCAAATTTCACCAAAATTTATATCAACGACTCTCCATTGATGGTGTCCACCGCCACGTGCAATATTATGAGTTAATGAACATTGTGGGACAATGTCCCTTATGTGCACTAACAAAGAGGTATTCTACAGTTATTTTTAAAAAGGGATTTGGGAAGAGTTGGAGGGACTTGAAGGGTGAAATTCTACCTTATTTCAATGTATTTGGGAGCAAATTGAGGGATTTCTCTACGAAATTATCTCTATACCCTTCTATCGTTTATGTTTTTTCATTTTTATATGTAAGGTTATTTAAATAATTTTTTTTTTATTTTTTCAAATCTCTAATAAACTCAAAAACATCTATCTTTTCTCTCTCCACCCTCAAATCCTACTTTTTCCTTTCCTTTGTTTTTCTTCCTAATCATTCGCTTTCTATTCTCTTAAAAGTCGAGAACAAAGCTAAACAATAGGAAGGGTTGAGATCCCGAGCGACCGAGCGCAAAGCAATTTAGTGTGAGGTGTTCATAGATTTAAAAATTAATCGTATGTATAATAATTTATTTTTTAACATTATTTATATTTAAAAAATATAGTATTAAAGTTTGAATAATAACATCCTAATTAAGGACTCCCTAAAAACATTATTTATATTAATGTTTCACATTGTTTTTTATGATAAAATTTTAACAATATTTTAATGAATATACAATTTCCATTACTGTTTCTATTTTTTACTTGTCATTTTGATTTTTTAAATATAGTTTCACTCTTGATTTTTATATGAAATGCTAAAGATAAATATTATTATTAGATAATCGAATTGTACCTCCGTGATATTTTTATATTATAATTTTGAGGTGAGTGGATATAAGGTGACACTTTATGTAAGTTATATGAGAGATCGTCTAAATAACATCATTTTATTTCTTCTTTTTTTCGTTTTGATGTTTTTGGATGTCTAAGGCATAGTCCTAAATATCCTAAAACCTTTAAATCATAAAAAAAAACCATAAACCCTAAATCTAAGTGTCTTGAAACCCTAAAAATATGAAAATTCTAAAACACTAAAACCCTAAAACTAAAACACCCTAACATATTAGAATCCAAAAACCCCCTACCTAAAGCTTGAAAGAAAAAGAGCAAAATTATGTATTTTTATCCGATCTCTTAATTCGTCTATTTAAGGTGACACCTCATATCTCATTTTCTCTATAATTTTTTATTAATTATATTTTGAACTGTAAAGCTTTTCTCTTACCTATTGTAAATAATGTAAAAATTTATATAATAATCTTTGACATAGTTATTGTGATGAATTTTAATAATATTTTAATTAATATACAACTACCTTTTTATTGAAAAAAATATGTGACAACACCTCATATAAGTTATTAAGAATAATGTAAAAAAAATCATTTTGCTATTTTTTTTCATTTTAGAGTTATAGTGTTTTGTGAGGCTTTTGGAATTAGAAAACTTAAATTTTTAGAATTTTATATTTTTAGGGTTTTCGGCCACTTCGGTCAAGAAATTTTGAATTTTAGTGATACAATTTAGTTCTTTTAGGATTTAAATCTTTGAGAGTTTCAGGACTAGCTATGTCTTAGATGTCACGATTCTAATTTAATGACTCGCATCCGTTATCTTTTTCATTGGAATATTTAAGATCGTGCAACTTCCAAATATTTCTGGATTAGGGCTAGCATTCCAAATGCTCGAAGTCTCTTTACTTACCTGAAGCTTGAGGGAGATACGAGATTATCTTTCAATATGTATATATCATCAAGTAACTCGCGAAAGTATTTCTATAAATAGTTAAACATCTCACTCAATACATATATTTGATTATTCATGAGATTCATCTCAGAATTTCGCCTAGTCGAGCCCTTCGATTAATGTTCAAGAGTCTCTTCCCGACTTTCCTTCCGATTTGCATATCTCATCAAAGGAAATCCTATATGAAGATTCATCTGGTTCTTATACTCAATATCAGAGATGGAGCGGAGGAGGGGTAAAGGGTCATTGTACAACTAGTCTTGACCAGCAATTTGATGTGTGTCTTTGAACCCTAGCTCCATTTCAACGACGTTCATAAGATTGACACCTTTTAGATACCTTTGAGGCTCGTTAAACCGCTCAAAGATCCGTCCTCATGTCTCGCATGAGATAGTCTCACTTAGGCTTCACATTTGAGCACTTATCGAGGAGGTGGCCGAACTCAGCATCACTCCCACCTAAGAGCTAATGAACCTTTTTGAATTCTATGGGTATAAACATCATCACTATCTCTTCTTACATACTACATTTTTAAGAGTAACCACTTATCCAATTTATGTGATCCATATACCGTTAGACTCATAATGAAGTCTAGTTTAACAATATATTATTCACTTTGTCACCGACTTCTAAAAGATCCATTACTCAATAACTATAAAAATTAGGGGAAATTTTCAAAAGGGGTCCTGAACTGCCACTAGTTACCCAATTACGGTTAGAACTATCACGATTTTTAAAAACAATGTGATGAAAAAATAATTGAATTGATTTTCTAAAATAAAATTCACTATTACATTCGAAAACTAATATTATTATAAGATTTAAATTTGTGTCTTAAAATTAAGTCATTTGGTTATCAAAAGACGTTGTTCTCTTTATGTGCGCAAAACGATATACTTTATTTTGATAAACAAACGACGTAATTTTCGCACACAAATCTAAGTCATATAATAATAATAGTTTCAGAATGTAAAGGAAAATTTTATTTTAGAAAATCAGTTTAATTTTTTTTTTCATCGCATCCTTTTTGAAAATCGTGGTAGTTCTGACCGCAATTAGGTAAGTGGTGGTAGTTCAGAGCCCTTTTTGAGTTTTATCCCTAAACATTATCACTAAGGCCAAGAAGAGACCTCAAAGACTTGTCACATAATGTGACACTAGGCACCCTAAAATCCTTAAATAAAAAATGAAGCAAATATAATGTTATTTTGACTAATCATTTACCTAATTAATATAAATCTGTCATCTGATATCCGATACCCTTTTTTATTTTCCATTTTGATTTATGTACGATAGTTTGACTCATCATTTTTATATGAAATATTATGATAAATATTATGATTAGATAGCTAAATGTTCCAATTGAATTCTATTTCAATAATGCTTGAATATCATAATATTCAATGAACTATATTTTAAATAGTTTACATTCAAATTTACCATATGTAAAATTAAATGACATAAAAAAGTAAAAATATATGTAATAAATAACAATTTTATGTGTATCTAACTAAATGCATTTAATGCTTTATTTGCTCCCTAGTTTGAAAAAAAATGAGAGAAAAAGAACTTGAAAAAATATGAGAAGAAAAGAAAAGAAAAGACTTGAGAGCGGAAACAAAAATTATTGATCTCGAACATTTGAAGGATTTGGAGTAATAAAGAAGAAGAAATAACACATGTACTAAATGAATGTGGATCAAATGAAAACCACTTTGGATTTGTAAACTATGAACCAATATTATCCATTGATCTCATTCAATCCGACGATCCTCTTTTTTTCTATTTTAATTTTTTATGGCTACATTTTTGTTGTCTTTATCTGAAGAATATCTCCTCTTTAATTTCCCTTATTTTTAGCGTTAATATATCTTCTATTTATCTTCAATTGATTTGTTACATTCTTATATGGAATATAATATTATTCTCTTTCTTTATTCTCACGCATAATCTTCACGCGCTTCGACTTTCTTCTCCAGCCGTAGCCATGTCGTCTTCTCTGAATTCATCAGAGCTTGCTCCAGGTTTGATTTTTATTTTTTTATTGATCTTTATATCCACCTGATTTTATTAATTTTTTCCAATCTTCTATCTTCTTTTTTCACAGTTTCTCATGTATCAATCTGAGTTTGTTAATTTAATGTCACATGTAATCCTCTACTTCTTGTTACTAATTTTCATCATGAATCGATTTGATCATACAATATGAAGTAAATATAGATTTGATGCGTCCATCAAAATATGGTGTACAGGGGGTGTTCAAAGCTTAGTGCACATGGTAAGAACTTCTGGTGCACATGTGGATATATCGGCTCTGAATATTTCTGCCAATATTAGACTCAATATTACATGTCAAGTCAACAAGAGCCATGTATTGAGCCAACTAGAGCCATGTATAAATTGTCGAGACAAATTTCTAGATATGTAATGATGTACTATTTTCTGAATTTTGGTGCACGTCAACATTTGTTGATTTTGCTAATGGTGCATGAATGAATTTTGGTGCACATTTTTTTAACCATCAAACAAATAGTGCACTATCTCAAATCTGGAAACAATTCACCATGAAATCATATTAAATGAACCTTGTATCGAAAATAACCATAAAAAAATAGAACTCAAACTATGCATCGAAGATTTTACCAGTGCACTAAAAACCAAACCGTACATCGGGAATTAATTGTGCACTAGTGCATAGAGATTGAACACCAGTGCACAAAGTTAGAATTGTGCACCAGTGCACAGAGTTCGAATTGTGCACCAGTGCACAGACTCGGTGGTGCACAGCCTTTGCAGTTGACGAGAAAAAAAAAAACAGAACTTCCCGATGATGACAGCTTCAATGGCGGTTGCTTTCGCTTTCTCCTTATATGCGTAGTGACGTTTCCAGAAAACGAAAGTGGGCGCGTGAGGAGTGTGTTTATCGGTTGAGTGATAAGTGAGTTTTTGACAGTTATGGAGATTTAATTTAGGGGATAATATATGGTTTCCTAATTAATCTCATTAGTAACCGATTAGTGCGTTAAACTATTATTAATGTATTTTTTGTTTTATAATTCAAATTAAATCTGATGCATTGATTCTATGAAAATTAACGATCAAATTTGGTTCACAGTTTACAAATCCAAACAGGTTTTCACCCGATCCGTCCCCTGTACTAAATTATGCTTATATATTAAAATTTAATTTAATTATTATACAACAAAAAAGGTAAAATTGTATTCCAAATCATAAAATAAGAGAAATAAAGTTTTAATCCCTACATATTTCTCAATCCCTACTCCAAATATTTTCATAAACACTTTTTTTTTCCTTTCCCCCCTCCAATTTCCACTTCTTTCTCTCCTAAATTAAACTGAATCACCACGTATATAAACATAAGAATTTGGGATGGCTAATGCCTACAATGGTGATGGTTATGTACTATCAATAAAAAAATGGGTTATATTTGATTTATAACTTCGAATAATCAATATTTAATTTTTGTACAAATAATATGATAAACATAAAAAATACACCAACATCTTATCCTATGTTTGGCTACGGAAATTCAACACAAAAATATGAGAATGAAAGTGAATTCTTCTCAAAAATAATTTCATTTTTTCTTGTTTAAATAGGAATTTTTTTAATTATTTATCTAACTTTTTTCTCAAAAATTCTCTAATCCAAATTTAAATTTATATCCTATTTTATATCTTAGTTTGAAATAATATTATAAGACTATCTTTCATATATGAAGGCCGAAGGATTTAGAACTCGACATGTCTGATTTGTTGGGCATTCAAGGGACCGAATCCAAGTATTTATAGGTGTGACAACTGACAATGATCAAAAAGCAAATTGAAAGATTTTACGGGGAAGTCAAAATTGAATGTGGATCAAAGAATTTGCTCAAAGGAGGTATCAAAGAGGATCAAGACTAATCATGTGAGAAAGGTTGTTTGGAGAAGGGCAGAAACACTATGCTGAGAATTAAAGGCATCCAAGGATCTTGAAATGGATAAAAAACAGATTTGAGCAATTAAATGAGGAGGTGCTAATTTGGACCAAATGAAAATTCAATGAGGATTTCGGATTTGGTGTTAGAACTGAACGGAACAGATTTGGATCTATTGGAGTTGAGGGCATACGCGATGGATCCAAACGCATCAAGGAGATGAATTGCAGCATAATGGAGGGCGCGAAAGAGCTGAAAGGTCAGTGCGTAAGCAGGGTTTCGTCAAACAGACAAATTCAAGAAGCTTTCGGGAATCAATTAGACGTATGTAGATTTTCGAAGAATTTGACTATATAAACTTTTAGTGATATTTTAGTGTGACAAATAACATATTATATTATCTTAGATTGTAAAGTATAGCATAAATCTTGGAGATTTATGTGTTGAAAAATTATGGTATGTTTTTTATAGACTTTCGTACCTTTTCGGTAGCGCATGACTACGATTGGACCAAAATAGGGGTCACACCCCTGTCTCATTTCACATCCACATTTCTTTAAAATATCATCTCAAACACTTATTCTCATGTTTACATTGTGGGTGCATTTGGACATCAATGGTCATTAAATGTAGGAATAAAATCCAAAAAAGACCCTGAATTACCACAACTTACCTAATTGTGGTCCGAACTATCCCGATTTCTAAAAATAGTGTGATGAAAAAAAATTGGACTGATTTTATAAAATAAAGTTTATCATTATATTTCTAAACTAATATTATTATAAGACTTATATTTGCGTGCAAGAATTAAGTCATTTGATTATCAAAATAAGTAATATCGTTTTTGCACATAAAGAAAACGATGCTTTTCGTACTCAATCATTAATTATTCTCAACAAATTTAATTAATCAATTATATTTAAGTGTTCAAAATAAACTGATCTTAAGCATCATCCAAAATTAGTCCGATTGTTTTTCCATCACATCCTTTATGAAAATCATAGTAGTTCGGACCACAATTGAATAAGTAGTGATAGTTCAAGGCCCCTTTTGGGGTTTTTCCCTTAAGATTGAGTTTGATTTAGGGAAAATTTGAGTGAAAGAAAAATTTGGTGGAAAATGAATTCCTCATGGAATCTATCATATTTTTCTTTATTTTGTTAGAGGTGAAAAATTCATAGGAAAGTAGTAAAACACTCTTTATTTTTTAAAAATTTTCCATCTAATTATATATATAATTTTTCAACTAATTTTTCCTTCCTTACTTTCTTTAAACCAAACAATGGATTTCTTCCCATTTTCCACCTAATTTTTCTTTCCACCAAAATTTTCCTAAACCTTTGGTGGAAGAAAATTTGGTGGAAATTTATAAAATTTCATATTTGGTTTCGATGGAAAATATGAAGGAAACAAAGTTAAGTGAAAATTTTGATGGAAAATGTTATTCTAACTCGTTAGCTATAAATATGATATAATCAAGTTCAATGTATATGAAATGAATAATCACTTCTTCTATTTGGTTCAATGTATCTGATCAAGTTCAATGTATCCGATAAGGTTCTTCTATTAAATTCAATGTATCCAATCAAGTTCAATGTATCCAACGAGATTGAAGATAAAAATATGACATAAAACTTTCCTATACATTTTCCATCAAATTTTCCATGAAGATGGAAAATGAAATGGAGTTCTTATTATTTCCCTTGACATTTTTCATAGCAAACCAAACAAAGGTAAAATTAGATGAAATCCCTTCTCATTTTCACCAAAAAAATTTTCCATCAAATTTTTCCTAAATCAAACACACCCTAAATGTATGCAAATTCTCTTTATTCTTCATATGTTGCTATGTATTCTAATTTCGTTGTCTGCTGCGCATTATTACTCTGGGTGTTGCTAGATGAAGCCACAAGAGCTCTAAATAATCATATAAAATTCGGGAGTCGGATTCGATCCCGTGACACCATTTATTATTAGAGTCATGCTTGGGTGAACCATGTTCACTACGCGTATCATGGACACTCTTAATGGGGTGCTACCACATGTCGCGTTAAAAGTCAAAGTGATACGTGACATTGAGTGATTGGTTGTAACATAATTTAACTGTTCAACACGTCACGTGACTAATCCAATTATCATGTAACAACACCCTCAAACTCAATAATAATCCATGATCCATGTGATAGACATTATCCACACAAGAATAACTTCTTTTATTAATGTTCTTACACCTTGACAGTTTCATGACTTATAAACGCCCAACGACCAATCCCAACTCACAAAACTCAATGTATCATTAGTTTCTTTTGCACCTGAATATGAATTCAATTTGTATTTTAAAAATTATTGGTTTAATTTTTGGTGGTTGGTGCGCTTCAGGTCGAAAACTGTCTGTTTTCCAAACATTTATAATGAATTCAATCAATTTGGGTTTCGTTTTAAAAATGAACAAGGGTATCTGAGAAACCAAAAACACTGAGAACTGCCCAAGTGAGGATTCAGACTACCCAAGAGCCAGCATTAGTTTTCTGCATTGAAACAAGATCCATCAAACAAGATCGTCTGTGGGACACCTAATCATGCATCTTTAAAGCTCAACCCCCCCATGTGCCAGCCTTCCCCTTGTTTAAGAAACTTTGCTCTTGTTATTGTTTTGTACACACTACTATTCTACTATGTGGCATCCTTGGATTCATAAAAAAAACATCATTAAAATAACAAACAAACTAGAGTAAGAGCATAGAAACCAGCGTGGTCCTTGTAAGTCCTAGTTCGCATCAACCTTTTGATCCACACCCATTTCATCTGCATCTTCCCTCAATGGATGAGATGATGAAGCAAAGTGTAGAATAAAGCAAGCACACACACTGACACTACCATCTCATTTCACATAAGACAAACCTTATCTCATTATATTTTTCAGTTTCTGAGATGTTGAATAGTTTTGAGTTGTGTAGCTTGTTTGAAATTACATCCACTCAAATCACACCCCTATCTGCATAGCAAAAGCCACCAAGCCCTTTTAATCCCCTCCTTTTTCTTTTATCTATTTTCTTTTTAACTTGGCAATAGCATCAAGTTAATATTTGTATAGCACTTATAAATCTACTCTGTCTGCTCTTTCTACACTGCATTTTGGATCAAACTCCCTGTGGTTGCTTCCTTCTGGTGAGCTCAGTTCCCCATTCTTCTTTCATTGTTGCTCATGCTTATGTATGCTTTTTCTTGGAGTAGTTTTTGAGTCATGGGTTGGTGAGCTTTATGGTCATCTGAGCTTGTCATTGACCTCCTGTGGTTTGGAAATGTAGCATTTTGATGAAATGGATTTGTCTTGTTAGCTGGAGAAAATCTAGGTTTCTTCTGCAGATCACCTGGCTCATAAACCATAACAGATTCAAAACTTTTTTGGGAATGTGTAATGTTGCATCATGGATTTGATAGAGATATATGGATTCATCTTACTGTCATGGATAGTGGGTCTGAGCTAGTTGGTTTAAACATAGGGTTCATCGCGAAGATCAATTACAGATACCATTTCGTTCTGTCGAATGTTGTAGGCAAACTAAGAGGCAAGGATGGCACACATTTTGGCACCTTCGTCACAGTTGCAAGCAAAGGTAAGCATCAAGAATGCCAGCTACGCAAGGCCTTTGCCAGCTAAATTGGGCTCATTGGCGTTCAAACCAGGTTGCAACAAGGCGTCTGTCAGGACCTCGACCAACTTCAGAGTTTTCACAGTCAGAGCTGCAAATGGCACCATCAACAGAATGGAGGATTTGCTCAACTTGGATGTCACACCTTACACTAACAAAGTCATCGCAGAGTACATCTGGTAAGATTTCCTCCGCCCCGGTCATTTCTGATCAAGAATGGTCATGCTGTAAGATTAACGATCTTGTTCTGAAACAGGATTGGAGGATCTGGAATCGATGTCCGAAGCAAATCAAGGGTGAGATGCTACTATGACCTGTGACACATAATTGAAAACTCGTTGTGTTTTGATCTAAACAGGTATATTTTCTTCATGGAAACTGTTCAGACAATTTCGAAGCCAGTCGAGCATCCCTCTGAGCTTCCCAAATGGAACTATGATGGATCGAGTACTGGACAGGCCCCAGGAGAAGATAGTGAAGTCATTCTATAGTAATGTACCAAAACCAAACAATGTACTTCTGTTCGGTACTCTCTTTTCCTACTAGCTGATCAAATCTTGTTTTTCTGAGCAGCCCACAAGCAATTTTTAAGGACCCTTTCAGGGGTGGTAACAACATCCTGGTGAGCATTTTTGCTGTATCTGAACTTGTGAATTTTCCAGGCTTGCTGATACTTTTTGCATTAGTGTTCACCTGATGATTGAATGTGGGATATAGGTTATCTGTGACACATACACCCCTGCTGGTGAGCCAATCCCCACCAACAAACGTGCCAAAGCCGCTGAGATCTTCAGTAACCAGAAAGTGATAGATGAAGTTCCATGGCAAGTGTTAACTGTTAATTCCAGTTGTGAGTTGTGGTTTGCTGTTTAGCTTCTCAGTGTTAAGCAGTTGTTTGACTGCCCAGGTATGGGATCGAACAAGAGTACACCTTGCTCCAAACAAACGTGAAGTGGCCTTTGGGTTGGCCGGTGGGAGGCTATCCTGGCCCTCAGGGTCCTTACTACTGCGCTGCTGGTGCTGACAAGTCCTTCGGCCGTGACATCTCTGATGCACATTACAAGGCCTGCTTGTATGCAGGAATCAACATCAGTGGAACCAACGGGGAGGTCATGCCAGGCCAGGTTGTAACCTCTTCCTCGTACAAATCATGTGCATTTTCGACATCAGTATTAAACTTAGCTCACTGAAGCTTGTGATCATATTCACAGTGGGAGTATCAAGTTGGTCCAAGTGTCGGGATCGAAGCTGGTGACCACATTTGGGCTTCGAGATACATCCTCGAGGTATTACGTTTCTGATCCCAACTCTGCTGATGCAGTTATCTTCCTCACTCGCTCACCTTTTGTTTCTCCAACTCAATCAGCGCATCACTGAACAAGCTGGCGTAGTCCTCTCCTTGGATCCAAAACCCATCCAGGTAAATCCAAGCTGTCCAGATTCCTACACTTCAACACCACTTTCTCTTGTGCTTATGTAAATGGATCTGCCATATATATATATACAGGGTGACTGGAACGGAGCAGGATGCCATACCAACTACAGGTACCCCTGGTGTTTTTCTTCAATAAAATTTGCAACTAGGATTAATGCCTATTGTAAAAGATCAACCCCCTCAATCTGATTGTTGATCTGCAGCACCAAGAGCATGAGGGAGGAAGGAGGCTTTGATGTTATAAAGAAGGCGATTCTTAACCTTTCACTTCGTCACAAGGAGCACATCAGTGCTTATGGAGAAGGAAACGAGAGAAGGCTGACAGGGCGCCACGAAACAGCTAGCATCGACCAGTTTTCATGGGTATGGATACATATAATGCATACTACCACCCCAGTATATAGAAAACACTTTGCTGCAGCGAATACTAAACTAAATAACATCTTTTCTGTAGGGTGTGGCCAACCGAGGCTGCTCAGTCCGCGTGGGGCGTGAAACTGAGAAACAAGGCAAAGGTGTGCCGGTGTAAACTTTTATTTTTTTTTTTCCCCTTCAAGCTGCCTATACTGTTGGAGCTGCATGAGTAATGAGATAACAATTGCACTGGGGTAAACCATTTGAAGGGTATTTGGAAGACAGAAGACCGGCTTCAAACATGGACCCATATGTTGTGACTGCTCTCCTTGCTGAGACCACGATACTATGGGAGCCGACGCTAGAGGCTGAAGCATTAGCTGCCCAGAAACTAGCCTTGAAGGTCTAGCTTTGATGCTTTCGAAGATTGGTGAGGTGCTGATATTGTCTCCCCTGGGTGCTTGAAGAAGCACATTGGACATCCCTTGCAAATAAAGATCTCAAAGTTAGCAGTGGTTCCAAATCCGGAATGCGAATTGTTTCTTTCTCGATGGAATTTGTGTTGGATATTGCATTTGACAAGAAAGATGCTCTTACAAGACCTAAAGAATCAAGAATTTTAATAACCTTGTATGCTGCGCTTCTTCCTTGAGAAATCTATGTTCTCAGAAATGTGTTATAGCTTACATATTGCACTTTGAGGGCTATGAGAAAGAGTAGAATAGCACCACTGATGCACAGATATTGAGTTGGACACAAGTTGACAAGGAAATATTATGCAGTTGGTTGTGGGCTTATCAGGTGCTGTCCTTCACCATCCTAGTTCCATCACAAGGATTCTCTCTTGTTTCTTTAGGAAGCTAAATATTAGAATTGTATTTTGTGTTAGATATAGCTGTTTCTACACTCAAAATAAATTGACAATGAATGGGTAAGCCTAACTATATATTAGATCGCTTAAGAACATGTAAAGGCAATGTAGGATAAACACCTTCCTTCACTAGCGAGATTAATTGGCAATGGGTGAGGGAGCTCAACTATATATTGAGATCGTCTGAGACCATGTAAAGGGCGATGTCAGATAAGACAATGCTCAATATCCCCCGTCACTTGCGAGGGCCTTAGAAAACCTTAGCAAATGAGGCCTCGTGCGGAGCCAAATAACCTTTACGGGCATATTCTAAGGGTGAAATGAAAATCCGCCATCATACAATGTTATTATAGTTGAATCTAACTTAATATTAATTAGCAATGAATGAGGGAACCCTAATATATATTAGTATCGGCTGAGAGCATGTAAAGGCCAATGTGAGATAGATAAGCTACTGCTCAACATTTTATCACCAAATCTGACAATAATACACTCGCAGCAGTCTCTGGAGTATAAATTTGTTCTCTATAAAATCACTATTCCTTTCGATTCTCCATTTCCTTGTGCTTTTCTCCCCTTTTCTCTTATTGTCTCTCTGTGTTGTGTCAAGCTCTTTTTTTTCGATTTGAACGTCCTGAATGCATCTCTTGATCATGTCGATGGTGGAAAAGAACCCGCAAGACATATGTTTCCCCACCATACTAACCGCATTTTTATCAACTCGCACTTATCTCTTCATCATGCTGCTATTTCGATCATAATGTCTCTTGTGTGGAGCTTGTGCTTTTCCAAAAGCCTTTATCTTTCTTCCATTCCTTTGTTCTTCTATATCAGACTCAGTCTCTTTCTTTCTATCGGCATTGCTTGCTTCCCTTTCTAACTTCTCCCATGTCTTGCGTCTGTCTTCGCCAGAGCCCTCCACAGAATCTTCTTCCTCATCATCTTCGAACTCAAGCAATGATACACTGTCATCATTCTATTCCTATGATCCTGAATTTGATTGGACATTAGATGACACATATCCCTTGTCTCTAATTTATCAGTATTGGAATCACTTACGTCCATGTTCAAAAACTCTCATCCACTATCCCCTATGAAAATTTTTCTGATCATCAGTTATAATCTTCACTCTTCCATATATGTTGTCAGTTAAGACTCTATTTGCTTTTGTAATACTTGAGACCCGTCGCGTCAAGTCAATCTTTGATTCCGTCAAGCGCTATGAAAGGAATGGAGTGTATTCAGAAGTCCTTGAAAATAACGGTCATATCAAATTTTTTCTGACCAAGTCCAACTATCTTCAAGTTAACCATTTCATCATAAAACCCTCTCAAATCTTATCTTTTTTTTGAAAAGTGTTTAGGCCCCTAACATTTCATGTTGGAATTCACACTCACAAAATTTTCCGTGGTTTCCAGTGTCTTGATGTTCTATTATACCACCTCAATATTCTTTTATACTTTACCTTCTTCTCCTCAAACCTTATGCTTAGTTGCTTTGTCAAGTGCAATATTCTTTTTTGTATATTCATTCCTTTCCTCCTTTATGTCTTTGCTCCTTCCACTTTTAATCAAGCCCCTTTTCCATGCAGACATCTTCTTTATCTTATTAAGATTGATGCAAGAATTTCATCACTTCAAAGGTATATGTATTAAGATTTTTTTGGTTCAATGTATTTGTATTGTCTTGTGCATCTTAGGGATTAGCTTAATTGTTTCTTTGCTTGGACACCTTGTTGTAATCATTTCACCTCTCAGTTTAAATTTAGTTTATGAACTTTCATCTGACTGTTTATCTTCAAGTTTCCCCTGCATATCAAATAAGGCCTTCTGACTCCTCTTTTGATCAATACATTGCATTTGCTCCTCTTCGTATTGTAAACTGTAGTGGACTATCATTTAAGAATAATGTGACGTTGGATGCATCTTCCTTAATAATTACTTGAGACTTGATGGTCTTCCAGTGCTCGCCGAACTTTAACCAGATTTTGACAACTTATGAGCAGCCTTATAAATTTAAACATATTTCCCCATTTTAGAATCTGAATCTGGCATCACACCATTCCTCTAGTATAAGATTCCTTAAATGTTTCTCATTTACCTGCGCCATGAGTGATTCATTTATCAAAGGCGGAAGTTTTATTTCAACCTGAATTCTAAGTTTTTCAATGTCAACTTCTCAAACTGTTAGATTCCATAATTTGATGAACTGTCCAAACATGGTTGTTATCTTTTCATAGCTATAATCGCTCCAAATGTTTAGAGGTAGGCCATAGATACTCAGCCTTATGTTTTGGTTTCAAAAGTCTTGAAATCTTCCCGTATTTTTTATTCTTGGAACCGTGCTTTAAATCTCCCTTTTTGATTAACTAGTGTAGCCTGGTCTTCTTATTTTGAATCAAGTCAAAACTTTGTTTCCTCCAATAGAAAAGGCATACTCTGCTTCCATCTTACGATTTTCCATCTTCATGATGATCCCATAAAAGTTCGTTCTTGGATGAGTGATACCTATAGCGCATCATCCAAGCCATTCTTTAGATCCGTCCGGTGTTTCAAGTTTGACCATAGGTAAGTTAAAATTCTACTTGGATTCCTTCAATTGTATTAGGTTTTCATGACCTCTATTCATCTTGCATTCATTCAACTGGTCACCATTCAACATTCTTTCAATTCACCGACCTCCAATTGTCATTCCTTCATTTGACTAGGTACTCGCTTGAGCTTCTTCTTTTGAGTGATTTTTTCTTGTTAACTCGCAACTCCAAAAATTCAACTTTAAATCTATCCCATCCTTTTATTTCCTCCTCTGCTTCTTTTTGATGTTTGAATCTTACAAAGTAGAATCTTCTATAATCATTTTTTGTTTGGGATGAAAATATCTTTAACCTTCGGATTTGTTGAATAGATGCCAAATTTTGATCTTACCGAATAATTCAAGAATCCTCTCTACAAATATGGAACGAAATCGCTTTCTCCGATTAAAATATTTGATCGAAAGTGCATTGAATTTACTATAATCTTGTAAGATTCTACTCAGGTGCGATGTGTTGATTGGTTGGAATTAGAGAAACAGTATGCTTCATATCCTTAAGGCACAGCTCAAATTTGTTGTAACAACAGGCAGTTGAACTTCGTATATTACACCCATGTCTTATTCATTGTGCATATCCAGTTGCTTCCACTGCGTACTTTATTGAATATCAATGTTAATGCTCAAATGATGGCCTAAAAGTAAATCTAATTGAAGAGTCCAAGAAGGAGGAAAAGAAGCCCAAAAGGAAGAGTCCAAGATGGGAAACAATTAAAGAAAGATATGGATATTTCTAGAATTGTAGGGAACTTCCTACATAATGTAATATGCTAGGAATATTCCAAGATTTTTCTAGAGTTATTGATCTAGACCGTTGGATGTAATTAATCTTAACCATCCGTTTACTTTATAGGTAATATAAATAGGCCATGTGCAGACAATTGTCAAGCATCAAAGAAATAAAGAGTAAACATTATCGTAAGGTGTGATATTTCCTACAAATTTTATTCTCCAAATTCCTCTCCATTTTCACATATATTTTTCCAACACGTTTGTCACTTACTGAGTACTGATGGACACCGATTCACTATGAGTAAAATATAAAGCAGATCGTATACTTAAGTTGGAAAAATAATGGAATTACTAATTTAATGAAATAGATTCCATATTGTTCCTCAAAAGTGTAAGGATGGACTTAGAAAGAACAGCATTACCAATTAGACTAACTGGAGATGATAAAGAGATAAAGTCCGCCACCCCAAAGCTTGACTTAGTCGAAAAAGAAATTTTATGGTTGTTAAAGTTCCCTGTAAATCCTTTGATGATCATGACCTAAGAAAGCAGAGGGGAGATGTGAATGGTGATTGCTATGATATTCAGCAGAAGTATGATGATAATGAGGTGCAGACATCAAACCTAAGATATTTTCTTTGCATGAGCAAAAATATTTATGAAATGTAACTAATGTATGTGAAAAAATTGCATAATCATTAAATCAAGTTGTGAGATGAATACACAACTTATTTGACAGAATCAAGAAAATCGTAAGACACTATAACTCAAATCAATTCTTACCGTCCACTGTCTTCAATTGCTGTCAATCCCCATGCAACATTACTGTAATGTTTCTCAAATAAAAAAAATAAAAAACGAACTTAACTAATTTATAAAACTATTTCATTTCTTTTTAGTTGGAGAATATGGGGTGGGCTTGTAAAAAAAGAAAGAAAGTAAATCAAAACCCTACAAACATAAAGCAACACAACAAAAGAGCAGCAGCCGCTTGCTCCTCTCTTCTCCATCAAACCCTATTCATCTCGTATAAATCATTGACGATGACAGCTTTGATTGTTTTCGATCCACATCTACGAGTGTCCCGTCATCGTCCAAACGGATCTACAGATTTGGGGAATTTGAGTGGTCCGGCTGCTGTGTTGATGTTC
>NQLW01000076.1:2002427-2028449 GCA_002312845.1 Kalanchoe fedtschenkoi
GTTAGCAACGAGCAAGCTCTTCGGTACGGTTTCATCCAGTCTTCAGTCAGTTTTCTTCAGTCAGTAGTTATTACATTTTTTGTTACTTTGTCATCTCTTTAGTAGTTGCTCCGATGTACTAGGGCAAGATTTTGGGTTTATTTTGAATAGTTTAAATCTGTTGAATTTTATTTTATTTAGAGAGTATGTTGACCCTCTGACTTCGACTTTTCTTCGTCGAGGCTTGTTTGACTGAAAGTCAAAAAGACAAGTCAAACACCATCGCGATCCTTATTTTTCGGGTCGTGACAATTACGAACCTACAACAACATGGATGGCAGTGCAAGATTTTTGAAATAATGTATTAATACAGATACTTTAGAACGTGACTGCTGAAAACATCACAAGATCACTAATTGATAAACAGTGGCTATATCAAACCTCATAAAACATAAGATTTATGAACTTTAAAGACAACATGAGTGTAAGAATGATTTTGGCTACTAAAACACGAACAATCTCTGGTGGGAGCATAAACCTCTGCAGCGTAGCTGCAAGTTGCTCGGGAGTTGTGGCGGTCAGGCAAAGGCTTGCACTTTGGAATATCTAGCCCAACTAACGCATGCAAATTAGAAATTTTAGACTCAATTGGGTTCTTTTAGAACCATGAAACAAACTCAATAAAAATCGCGTTGTTGACATATTCTTTCCTCATAAGGTGCCCAAATAAAAATGCAGAGATGCTTGAATCCAATATTTATACTAGGTGAAATTACAGAGATTAGCCAAGTAGGAGCAGACAGAACTCGACGATTACATACATTCGGGGTGTCAAAAACTACGTATACTCCAATTTCAACCATCGCCTATACCACTAGGCTATCTGATGAAATCAAATTTTACTGTCTCATTCATGCTTAACTCATACAATTCTAGATTGTTCTTGAGTAATATTTAATAATTTTAGTTGATTTTTTGTATTCCAAGCTTTAATGCGAAAATGTGCTAAAAATGACAGTTTTAAGCATAATTCGGACAAGGAAGAAAATTAAACAGAAGACTGCAAGTCAGCCGAGCGCAAGAGTTGTGCGCAGTGGGGAGCTGTCGCACGCGGGATGACGTGAAGAGGTACATACAAGTGTTACACAATGAAAGGAAGAAAGAAAGCTAATGTAACGTTTGCCATGCGCGAGAGCCATGCGCGCGGTTGAGACATGACACGTGCACAGGAGCATTGTTTCCAAATCTCAAGTCAAAAGAATATAGACACTTAAGAGGCCCATATCTTCAACATACAATGTCTGATTTGAGTGATTCAAATTGTCATAGAAAGAGAAAATAAAGATCTAAAAATTCTAAACTCAGGTCAATGCTTCATTCTTTATGGATTTCCATCAAAAGGATTGCTAAAGTCGATGGACAGATTATTTCCAAATTCAGCTCCCAAATCGAATAGATTTCCTCTTAAGCCTAGAAATCCAAATCAATCATTATGTTCTGAAGAGTTACATAGAAGAGAGCTCATATTTGTAGCTTAATTACTAAGCTACCCACACCTATATTAGGAGGTATTTACCTCCTAATTCAAGTGTGTTGTGTGGAGTTTCAACTTCATGCCTAAGGTATAATCTTTGACATGTAGTTAAAGAGAATTCAAGCAAGCAATGGAGAGAAGCAAGGATTTCACCCTAGCTTAGATCTGAGTCAGATTGTAAAAGTTATTCCCACCTTTTACTCATGGCTATATTTGTTGCCCTTCATGGCTAAATCTCTTGTGTAGTTCAAGTGTTGTAAACTTGTGATAATTATTGTGAAATAGTTTGTGCTTATTAATTTTGTTTATGTTGATACTGTTACCGTGCAGAATCTGAATGATTGCATTGACGTGCATGATAAAACTAATTTGTGTAGTGCCCCATTATATGAAGCCTACACGTTTAGATCCGATTGTGAGGCGGAAGCCAAATATCAACTAGATAGAGCATACATAGTAACATATCCTAAGTTCCGTGAAAGCAACATAACTTAATCTAAATTCCGTATCACAATAACACAACTACATTTGTCTTGCGGCTAAGATGACAACCCACTAGAGCATGTTAGACATATAGAATTCATACAATTGGCTTCAAAGTATGATGAATGTAGAATATGAGAAATTATTTACACTCTAAAATATGAGATGTATATTTTGCTGAATTCATTACATGAATATAATTTAATCTTTTGTTTCAATGATCAGTATTCTAATAAGTCAAAATCACCAGAATACATATTTATCCTACTGATATTTCTACTTAGTGTTCAGGTTAAAGTGACCATAGTCACCATTATAGTTCTAATCTCCCATTAATTTTAGTCTTTTGTTTGTCAATTATCAAGTCACTAATGTGTCAGGAAGTCATTCCCCACGGATCGACCCTGAACTTATTGCTTACTAGTGAGGTCACGTACTATAAATTTATTTGCACAGAAATTGATTGGACAAAAATAATTGTTTGATAATATAATACAAAATAGTACTTAGCTGGACCGACATTCAAATCGGTCGACCTGACTAGTTTAATTGATAAACCGAGATCTGAAGGCATTTTTTATTTGACCTTCGGTCTGATTTTAATAACTATGATTTATATAACCTTCCCTCCTTATACTAACAATTGTATAAGTTCCAGTTATAACACATACCATCTTCTACAATTACAATAAAACTCCAATCTCATCAATGCCTTAAGCTCAATGTGCAATAAATTTGAAACGTTAAGCTTGTCATTGTGATCTGATCGGCAAGAAGAGCTTTAGTAAATACGTAGAAGGCTACTTGATAGAAGATACATGACGAGGAATGACAAAAAAACTCGTGAAATGTTGGCAAACAATGTCACAATCAAGCCAACATGCTTCGTTCGCTCGTGAAATAATGGATTCTAAGAAATGGGTAGGAGCCTGATTATCGCAATACATATGAATCAGGGTACAGACATCGACACCCAAATTAGGAAAGAGATGAGCCATTTGAACAAGTCACAACATAAATGAGCCATGCACCAATACTCAAGATTCCGGGAAGGAGCGAGGAATAGTTTACTGCTTTTTCATTTTTTAGGACACCAAAGAAGAGCTAAATAGAATGCAGTAACCAGTAAGTGAATGCATAGTAAAAGAAAAATAAAAAGAAACCCAGCCAAAATTGCAAGAGGCTATGAGAGAGAGAACTGCAGATGTGGAGAAGACATGCCCCTGTCAGGTACCTTCTTGATGTATCGCAACTCATAAAATGCGACCTTCATATGATCTTTTACTGGAGATGCATGTTCTACCTAAGAGTGTGCACTGAATAGAGCAATTTGAGGTGAGTAATAGTGAGGTCAAGAAGCCGGCCAATGAGCTGATGATATAATGCAGGATCAAAGAGAAGATCAGCCTTGGAGAGACTCAACTGGTGCCCTGTATCAAGTGGAATTCTAGCAGGCTTGCAATATGTCGTACTAGTATCTGCTAACAAGTCAAGAGCATATTGTTATTTGATTAAGAATCAACCCATAATCAGTTATGAGCTGCGAGGAACTCCCAATTAGCACCAAATCATCCACATACCCAAGGAGAATTAGAAAATGACCATCCTTAACAAGAGTAAATAAGGAACAATCATTAAGACTTTGTTTGAAACCATAAAGTAGCAATAATACCTTGCACAACTTGGCATTCTGTTAGCTCGACGCCAGCTTCAATCTATATAAACTTTTATTGATTTTGCACATTTTGCCTTTTTTTCTCTATGAAAAAATGTGGGCAGCTCCATGAACAAATCTGTTTTTTTTTTAAATTATTACTAATCACCGAATAGTCCGTTCTATGGCATTACAGAGAGTGCTCATATAGATCTACAAGGTGATACCCACTAAGGTGCAATAGATGCCTCCAGAGAGATTTGAACCCAAAAATATTATTCACATGAAGTTAATAGAGAGGCAATTGTCTTGTTGTTGCCAAAGTTAACGTGAACCTTACTGTTATCATCTTGACAACTAGAATGAAGTTTCTGTGTAATCCAATCCATTTCATAGAGTAAATCCCTTAACAATTAACCTCGCTATATACCTCTCCACAATGCCATCTGAGTATGTTTAACCTCATAGAATCATTTGCAGCCAAAATCAAGGTCTTATCTGAAGGCAAGTCAAAAATAGTCTAAGTATCATTTTCTTGTAATGCTTCTATCTCATTTTTCACAGCTTTCAATCTAATGAGAATGCTTGATAGATTGGGTGCAAGATTTAGTCTTAACATCAACAAAATTATGTAAACTAAACCTCTTGTGCAAAGGTGAACATTTTATGCCCAACATACTAAGACATTGGATGAATTGCATGACTTGTCACTGCACCACACAGATATATTCTTGATGCCATGTAGGTTTTTTGGTGACCTTAGAAGACTTTCATATAGTAGTGGAAAATACATCAGAAGCTGCCACGTCATATTCATCACTAATATTTGACTCCATTTCTTCTAACATTTGTGGTTTCTTCACAGGAAATGTCACCCAAGTAGTGTTCAACATCAATACCATCACTCTCCATCATTGAAGGTTGGTCTCATGATTGAAACTGACAGAGACTTTAGCACATCTTGAAAAAAAATAGTTTTTAAAAGTAATATGTCTACTAACATGATATATGTGTGTAAGCAAAACAACTTATACTTCTTTTGCCCAAATGTATACCCAAGGAACACATAAAGAAAGGTTCTCATGTCAAACTTTTCCATGGATGATGAAGTATTTGTTGTAAAACACAAACAACAAACACCCTAAGATAGCTAAACAACATCTCAAATGGTGTGCTGTGCAAAATTGATGAAGTGATCTGTTCACTATGTATGTGGTTGTGAGCTCACAATCACCCAAAAAGGTTAAGGCACATTAGACTAAATATTCAAGAACCTTACAGCTTCAAGGAGTTATCAATGCTTCCTCTCTGCCGCTGCTTTCCGTTGAGGAGTGTGTGGGCAATTACTCTAATGCATACAACCTATCTCTGCCAAATACTACCTTAACTTGTGATTGGAATACTCTATGCCATTATCACTTTACAGTACCTGAACAACACCCTTGAATTGAGTAGAAACCATGTGGAACTAGGCAATAAGTAAGTCAAGTACCTCTGCCTTTGATTTCATCAAATAGCTCCAAATGTTTCTTGTGTAATCATCAACAATAGTGAGAATACATTTAGCACCATTCAAATTTGGCACTGAAAATGATCCCGATATATGTGTGCGAATCAAAGAGAATGCCTTCTATGTTTTAATAGTGCTCAATGAAAAGCTTAGCTTTGCTTGTTTTGACAAAGGGCATACAAAACATTGCATCCTATGTTTAATAGTTTTACTCTATGAGCTATATTTAGGTAACATGACAATCAACATGGATAATTGCGCATGGCCTACTTTACTATGTCATAGTCCTAAGCCTTTTCTTTTATTCATGAATGTTATATGCTGGTTTTGCCTGTTAGCTGCTTTACTGCCATCAGTCTGGACATGATGCAGACCTTCCTTGTATTCACCGATCCCTAGCATCGTCTCTTACACTTGGACTGAATGAAGAATGCATCAGAGCTTAATGAAACACATAAATTTTTATCTTTGACATGCCTCATAACTAAAATCATGTTAAACTTAAATTGTTGTATAAACAAAATATTATTAAGATTCAATGCTTCATTTATATTGCAACTTTGTACTTGACCTACCATGGAAGCAAGAGCCAACCTTGCGATGGTTGAGAAGAGACAGAACAAGAGAGGGAATGTGAATCCTCTTGAAATATCAAAAAGAAGTAGGCTAATGGGCCAATGAAAACTGCCAAAAAGTTGTGCTAAGAGTGTGGACAGATAGGTCACTTCAGGTTTGTCTGACCTAAAAAGACAGCTAAGCCTAGAAGCGACAATCCTTCGGCTAACATGATCACCGGAGGATCAGGAGGATCAAAAACTTCTCACGAGATAATTTCAAGTCTAAGTAGGTATACGACCTTAACACCTAAATTCTTATTATTTATGAACTCCTTGAGTGGCTGGTTGACACTAGAGCTAATGTGCATATTAGTGCTAATGAAATTCTCTTTGTGTTCTATCTACTTGTCATGGGAGATGTGTGAAGATGGGTGACACTAGTGATGCGCCTGTACTGTGGATTGGAACTATCAAGGTGAAGTTTCTGTCTAGGAGTATAATGCTGCTAGAAAATGTGCATTATGTCTCAGTAATTAGAAGAAACATTATCAGCTGGTCAAGTTTTGTAAGAATAGGTTTAGAATTCTCGTTCAAGAATTATAAGGTTGTTATCCTCCTTAGATGATCTTTCATAGCCAATAGATATTTATCTGGTAAGATGATTAAATTAAGAGCTAAATATTTTCCTTCACTTGTTGAAAATAATCCGTTTCATGTTCCATGATAGGATAATAATTTACCCTATTTTAAGTACATATACTTAAGATATGTGGGTCATTTCTGAGTGATTATTGTGAGTTATAGTTGATTTTGTCTCTTATAGGTTAGATATGAGGACAAGTGGCTTCGGAATAGGAAAAAAAAGAAAAAGATGCAAATTGGGTCAAAATTGGATAAAAAGTCAATTTCAGAGGCCGATCTGCAAAAAGAACAAACTTCCGGGGCTGAGATGTAAATTTTAAAGACTATCTGAGGAAAAACACGACCCAGATAATGCTTGAGGAGATTCAACATGACCCAGTTCATGCTTGAGGAGATTCAGCATGACCCAGGTCATGTCGAACGGATGACAGAGCTTATGCTCAAGTTTCGGATTGAGTTTTTAGCCGCCAACCGACAACTCGACTCGGATCAAGCCAAAAAAAATAGAGACATGACCCAGGCCATGTTTACAGGCTATGCTCGACCCAGATCATGCTTTCTATGCAAAACGTGACCCAGGTTGTGTTGACGCGTGTCGCACACAAAATGGCCAAATTCGAACATATTCGACTTTATCCTTTCCAAACATCTTTTGCCGATAATAATCCTTCCAAAAATTACTCATAGATATCAGAAAGATACAAGATGATATCTCAGCTATAAACAGAAGACCTAGGCTCAAACCCTGATAAGTCTGGCACCACACCACGTCTTCTAACCAGAAGGGCCAGAGGGAAGAATATCGTTTAGAGTTAGAGCTTCAAGAGACTAATCTTTCCTCTTCCATAATTGTTTTACTTTTATAATTATATTATGATTGTTATTTCAATCATGCATAGTGAGTAGTCGTCTATGTCCTAGGGTCCTGCGGATCCTTGGTTGTTTAAACTCATATTCATGTTTATCAATTAAGTATTTTCATCCATTACTGTCCATGCCTCTTTGAATTACGCATAAGCATGTTATGCGCTTACACCCCTTGTCTTAGGAATTGACATGTGTAGTAATTTAGAGTTTAATTATGTATGCTAAAAGAATTAAATTTGGGATGAAATTTGCTATCACCTATGTCAGAATATGCTAACTCATGAAGACTGGAATCGAGATGAGTTAAATATTTTACTTGTTTATAGTCAATATTCCTAATCAACTGAATATTAGAATTGGGAGCTTGTTTAGGAATAGAGATAAAACCCAAAAGGGGCCCTGAACTAACACCGCTTACCCAATTGCGGTCAGAACTACCACGATTTCCAAAAAGGGTGCAATGAAAAAAAATTGGATTGATTTTCTAAAATAAAATTTACCATCACATTCCTAACATAATATTATTATAAGACCTAGATTTATGTGCGAAAATTACATCGTTTGGTTATCAAAATAAATTATATCATTTTTCACACATAAAGAAAACGACGTCTTTTGGTAATCAAATGACAATATTTTTACACACAAATCTAAGTCTTAAATTAATATTAGATTTGGAATGTAATGGTACATTTTAATTTAGAAAATCAGTCTATTAAGTAGTTTGTTTATCTTGTGACTTGGCTTCATGTTTAGAAAACATTAATATATCGCCCTTTGACTAGTATTTGTGAGCTGCGAAGACCAGAATTATGAAACAACACAATACGAAATCAATTATGGTTAATATTTTATAATGTAGGGACACCCAGAAGTTGAACTCAAAGTAAATTATTAAGTGATTATGCTGTAATATTTAAATTACATGATCAGGATGATTATTTAAGCTTCTAGAATAACATGATTAGTTTCGCATGCAATCTAAGTGAAGTAAATCTTAGTATGCTTATCTTCTCTATTCAGTTCTATCTCTAAGCCGTTGTTTTCACTTTATTTAATTTTCAATTAATTTTTAAAATTAAATAGATATTAATTAGGTTATTTGCGCCTGGCAAGCCTTGTGCTCCTCTTAGTTTGACTCGATATTTACCGAAATTATTTAATTGCAACTGACCCTAAAACAATAATTGACATTTATATATGGTAAAAAATACGCACTGTCATCCCACTATGCGTCATGTTGCAAATATACTAGAAATTGCATGTATGTAGCATAGTAAATTATGACATGTGAAGTACGAGTCAATTATAAAAGAGACTAGAAAAAAATCAATATGTTCAATATGTGTTGAAGCTAAGTCAAGTAAAAAACCTTATCATTCAGTTGAAAGAAATTCAAAAATATTTAACTTAGTACATACATACATACATTTGTGAGATGGAGTGTTGACTATGGACCATAAGAGATACTTCATCACTTTTATTAATGATTGTATCGAATATTGTTATGCGTATTTGCTATCCAATAAGGATGAGGCCTTAGAAAAGTTTGTGATTTTCAAGAATGAAATAGAAAATCAAACTGGAAGAAAGCTCAAGTGTCTCAGGTCTAATTGGGGAGGAAAATTTTTCCCTGATCTTTTTGTTGAATATTGTCAAAACAATAAATTATTCAAGAAGAGACGTCTCTTCATATTCACCTCAATCCAATGGGATGGCAGATTGGAAAAATAAGACCTTTAAAGATATGATCAACAGTTTACCGTTGACTTTTGGACTGTCAAAATACTTATGGGGTGAAGCTTTGAATATGGATTACCATATTCTGAACAAATTTCCACCCAAACATAAGGAATGCACTCCATTTGAAGTATGGAAAGCCAGGAAGCCAACCTTGAAGTATTTTTATGTGTGGGGGTGACGTCCAAAATCCATTGTAATCGAACAAAAAAGAAAGTAACTTGGGCAAAAAAACCATTGACACTGTCTTTTTAGGTTGTGGAAATGCGTTATGCCTTGAGATTTTTGGTTAACAAATCTGAATTCTTGGTATAGACATTAACACTTTTTTGGAGTACCGTGATGCTACATTCTTTGAGAATGTATTCCCTATGTAGGCAGGGATATCACAAGACTACATGAGCCCTGATACTAATCCACCACTTGAGTCAATAACAGATCACATGGAAAGGATTTCTAATGTGGGGGCAGATCTAATTGGTTCAAGATCTCCTAATGAAGAAATTGATGAATTCAGGAGGAGTAAACACGCTTGGAATGTCAAGGATTTTAAAAGTGATTATATTACCTTCAATATTGAGGACAATCCTTTAAATTTCCAACAAGCTATGTCTTCCTCTGAAGCCAATCATTAGAAGAATGCTCTTAAAAGAGAGATGGATTCCATTGTCACTAATCGGACATGGGAATTGGTAAATCTTCCTCACTGGTGCAACAAAATTGGATGTAAATGAGTTTTTAAGAGAATACTTAAGGCAAACAGATCAATTAATAAGTACAAGGCTAGACTTGTGACCAAATATTTCAAATAAAAAAAGAAATAAACTATTTCTATACCAATTTTTCTGTTGCCAGGTTCACAACAATCCGATTGCTTATTGCACTAGCTTCCATTTAAAGTTTCATCATCTATCAAATGTATGTGAAAACCGCTTTTATTCATGGAGTTATTAAAAAGAGATTTAGATGGATCAGTCGAGAGATTTGTAGCTTCGAGAAGTGAAAAGAAAGTTTTTAAGCTTGTTAAGTTTTTCTATGGACTGAAACAAGCTCGTAAATAATGACATGCAACGTTTGAAATAACAGTATTATCATTTTGATTCATTGTGGGTGAAAGTGATAAATGTGTTTCGCACAAGATCACGGATAATTCACTTATAATATTATGTTTATATGTTGATGACATCCTGATGTTCGGTTCTAATATTGAAATTATAATTGAAACAAAGTCATTCTTACAAAGTAAATTTGGCATGAAGGATACGGGTGAAGCAAGTATAATACTTGGGTTTAAATTAACACGAACAGCTAATGGGATAACCCTTTCACAGTCCCATTATATGGAGAAGAATATACTTGGGAGATACAAATATCTGAATGCTAAAGCTATGAAAACCCCATATAATCACTCAACCACTTTATCTAAATATCGGATAGGGACTCCTGTGTCATAACTTATTATCAAATTATTGAGAGTTTACAGTATCTAGCAAATGGTACAAGAATAGACATATCATTTGAGGTCTTTAATTGGCTATATACACGAGTTGTTCTAACAAAACACACCGGAATGCACTGGACAGGGTATTAAGATACCTAAAAGGAATGATTTCCTTTGAAGTACAAAATGAAAGATTCTTTAACTTGCTAGAGGGATAAAGTTATGCTAGTTGGATAGTAAGGAACTCTGGCTGTAATGGATGCACATGGTATAGATTTATTCTGGTTGGAGATGTTGTTGCCTGGAAGTCTGGTAAACAGACTTTGATGACTCACTCAACTTTTGAGGCCGAGTTATTTGCTTTGGGTACTATTGGAATGGAAGCTGAATGGTTGTATGGACTCATGTTGAATAAACCATTCACTTGCAAACTGATTCCACCCATCTCTGTACATTGTGATAGTAAAACAAAAATTATAAAGATAAGTAATACAAAGTACAATGAGAAAACAAAGAGATACATCCATCTTAGATTCAAGTCTATACAGGAACTGATGTCTGAAGGTATCATAGTCATTGATTATATCAGTTCCAAAGACAATGTGGTTGATCTTCTCACTGAGGGACTAGAGTTAACGCAATTTGTAAACTTAAGTTACGGATTGGAATGAGAATCCATGAATAATTACCTACAGTAGCAACTCAACTATTCGAGTAGAGATCTAGCAAGAATGGTTCAATGTGGTATAAACAAACTTTCGAGTGAATTGAGCATCGTATTTAACTGTTTAAACCCATAAAGAAACGCTGGTGTCAATCTTATCCCTATGAGCTGAGTAGTATTGAAACTTACTGCAAATATAGTAAGAGTTATATACTCTAAATGGGGTCAGGTCAAAATGACGAGATATTGTAGTACATCTTTGGAGACGCCCAACTAATGGATACTACTAAGAGGTCGTAGTTAGATGAGAGGATTCCTCCTTTAACGCATCCATGATATAAGATTAGGACGCATGGCCATAAAGTGTCCAACCTATAGAATGCTTCTATAGCTCATGTTTTTAAGTTACTAATAAACTCTTTCACATCAAAATGACTTAGATTCAAGGTGAAATATTCCATCTGCTTCAATAAGGGCGTCAGCTGAATAACTTAGATGAGGTTCAAACCCGAAATGTACCATTACTGAAAACAAGACACGTATACCTGCAATGTCAAAATAGAAAGATTTGAGGGTGATTGTTACACGTAATCATGATGTGAAAATTAAGGAAAGTAATGATGAGCATGATTATCTATGATTAAATCCATTGATAATCTATACCTTGTATCCCACATTGGATGAGAAATGATATTTATGATTCCTTAAATATAGTTGACTACACAAAATAAAATATAAGAAGAGGATGAGGAGACCGCACACATGCACCACCGGGCTGGTCGAGCGTGGGTTGCGGTGTTGGAGAGGGCTGGCCTCTTTTGTTTGGAGAAAGACTTGTTTTTTTATAGCATACACTGTAGAAGTACGAAAGTCTAACCTACTACTTGGGCTTTTTTAGAGTTTGACCCATCCTCTTTCTTTACAGCCCGACTTGTAGAAACCTGCTCTCCAGCCGAATTGCAAGTCCAAGGTAGAAGTGTAGTTTGAGCATATAGACACTTTGGGTTGTTACAATCAACCTGAAAGTGGAGATGATGGAGTAAATGGAATGCAGTTACAAGGTAGTTGCGCCCCTGTGTGTGAAGTGGAGTGAGGAGTGTGCACATAACCCCCTCTCCTTCTGCAACTGCTCAAAGTCCTGACTATAAATAGAGGATGCCTCCTCCTCACTTGTACACACCAAGCAACAATCTCTTTATCTACTCTCTGCCTTCTCTGCTCAGCTCTAACATTCCTGCTTTTGTGTGTTCATTGTATGCAGGTCAACGACTGAAGAAGAATTCGAAGTGGTTATTCTACTTGTGTGAGCAAGAAGCAACCGGAAAGTCGTCTTTTACTGAGAGAATTTAATAGGTATCCCAAGACGCACTGTGACGAATCTAAAATTCTCTAAAGACAACTACCACTACTAGTAATTCAGTAACAGAAAGTATCAAAAATGTTTAATTATTTCTAATTGTCTCATTCATTTAATTGTATGCACGGATTCAATTAGGAGCGACTCATTTTGTAACAAAATTAAAACAAAAAACGACAAAAACAAAAGCCCCCGTGCAAGTCAAAAACAATTCTTTATGGATTCACATTAAAATGCAGCCACCCTCTGTACGAGGTCGTGTTCTGCAACATTTTCCTTTCTTGTTCTTTTTTTTTGTCGTCAGGCGTGATGGGTGAATTCAAACCGAAACACTGATACAGTGTGGAGAAACAGTTGTATTATATGGAGTGTGTGAGAATTTGGTTGAGTAATCCGCCTGCGCGAAGTTGAAATATTCTTGCATTTGTAGTTTTGCAGGCGACATTCTTTCTGATTAACTTCTCCTCCTTCACTCTCACAACCAACTGCAAACCCCCGCCGCATCTCTGTCATCGGGATGGCCCATATCCCGCACGAAATCATCCATAAAATTTTGTTACGAGTTCCAGCCAAGGGTCTCGGCCGATGCAGCTGCGTCTCCAGACTCTGGCGATCACTCATCTCCGATCCTGTGTTTCTCAAACAACACCTCTGCATGTCAATCGCATGCCAGGATGTTATTGACCTCCACCTCATCGCCACTGCCCATGAATCTAGGTTTTATCAGATCCCCATCTCGCCCCTGCTCGCTGACAATCACGGTCATTCTATTACGGGTGTTGTAGACATCACGCCTTCTGATGAGGATTGCAGTATAGTTGGTTGTTGCCGTGGGTTGATCTGCTTTGAAACTGACCAGCTCAAACTGGTGGTAATCAACCCCTTGACTAGGAAGATCAGGACGCTGCCGACTGTAGGATTTTGGAAACGAGCTTATCGAGGATCTATTCACCGTATTGTTTATGGATTTGGCTATGATTCTGTGAATGATGATTATAAGGTTGTAGGTGTGTGTTCGAGGCAAGTAGAGGTTTATTCGTTCAGGGAAGACAGTTGGAGAATGCTTGGCCAAATCCCATATGAGCTGCAGATTTGTCAAGGTTTGTATGTGAGCAGTGTGGGTGCTCTTGCGTGGCTCACAGAATCAAAATCTGTGACTGATTCTGAAATTGTTGCCATTGATTTGGCTAGCGAGAAATGGATACAAGTGTCCCCGCTGTCTGGGGCGGAGGTTCAGTTTGATGGTTTATATGAGTTGCTGTTAGGTGAGATAGGTGGATGTTTTTGTCTCTTTGAGCATTTTGGTGGAAGCCATTTGGAAATTTGGGTCATGAAGGAATTCGGTGTTCCAGAGTCTTGGGCTCATATGGCCGGAGTCCCTTATACGGGTAGGTTGAGAGGGAGATTGTCAGGTGGGCGTGAATATTTTGAACCAGTGTGGAGATCAAAAGATGGAGAGCTGATATTAATGTGCGAGTCAGCATTGGTTGTTTACAATCTGACAAGTGAGACGCACAGGTATCCAGTCGTGACCAACTTGAGACTCACTGGTCAAGCCATGGTCCATATGGAGAGCCTAGTTTCACCCTGCTAGACACTACCGCAATAGCCAAGATGTCAGCCATGATCTTGCGCATATGCATAGAATAAAGAAAGGAACTCCGTCCAGGTAACTTGCCTCTCTGGTTTGTTGACGTCATTTGATAATCTATGCAGCTTATGCCCATCTTTTAGACATGAATTATGGTGGCGTTTGTGGGATTATTAGTGAAGTGAGAAATAGACTTTCATTGCTTAAATCAGTTGAATCCATAGTTCCAATTTGCTATTTACTTAACCACATATAGGTAAGCAAAACCTGCACAAACATGGTAGGAGGGACTTGGAAACATCTTCATGTATCCAATCCTCGGTCACTGTTTATTATATCTGGGCTTGTTGCATTGTCAGTAGGCATCAACTAGATTTGATTTATTTGGTTACATTGAGGCGCCATCCAGATCCTTTACATGATTTGATGTCTTACCACATACTCTTCCTTGAAAATATGATTACAATAAACTCTAGTGTAAAGACAAAGTCAAACATTTTTGTTCAAAATTTTTTTTTTTGAGAAGATGTGTATAAAAATGGCCCTGAATTTACACTCAATTTGAATTTCTTGTTCAAAATATTAAAATCTTGATAAAATTAGTGTAGAGATTCAATTTCTTACAAGTTTGTTAAGATTAAACTGACTCTCAGAATGTGTTAACTTGAATCGAAGTTATATTTTTGAGATAGGCGATGTCACTACTCAACTGGGGACTTAGGGAATGATAAGTTATCTGCCAACAGAGGCGAAGCAATAGCGTGGGGTTAGTCGTCCTCAAATCTAATTCAAAAGATATTTATATATACTAAAAAAAGAAAAAAAAAATTATTTTTAATTTAGATCAAATTTTAATTTCGTATCCTCAAATCAAACCCAATTTTCAGTTTTTATTATCCAAATTCAACCAAAGCATCTTAATATAGTCAAATCTAGATTGTAATTCATCGAAGTAAATGAAAAATATATTAACACAAAATAAGAAAAATCTAACATATGTGGTGTTATACGCAAAGCTCAACCCCAATAACTAACTCAGTCAAGAACTAACTTGATTTAATTAACTCTTTGACGTGTGTCCATCACCGGCCGGAGGCCTGTAGCTACGGTACGAGCCGCGTAATAATTAGAACGTAAATTTTTTTTCGCACCCCTGAATCAAAATTTTTGAAACCGCACAAGCATTATGCTACCACATTAGTGGCAAATTATAATTATCTTAAAATCAAAATGATATTGTTTTGAAAATTAGTTGTTGTTGATAATTTAATTCAAATTTATTTTAACTTAATTATTTTATTAATTTTTATCCTCTCTTCCCCTCATCCGGTTCGTCCCTCCATCAGCCGTTTTTTCATTGTTACCTTTCTCATAACATAGACTCTGCTATAACAATCTCAACTCATTTTCATCTTCTTGTCTGTTTGTTTCCATTACATAACACATCTCGCTAGTTTAGTACAAATAGTCAGCAAGTAAAGCTTGTAGCAGAAAATGCTGGGACAAATTTCTAATGTTCTTAAACATTACATGGTCATCAGATTGATAACTTGAATGCACAAATCAAGCGACTAAGCAGGCGGCTCGGCCTGGTGGATCTTAAGTGGTTTCACTTGAAACGATACCGGCATGGATTGGTCTCATGGCCACTTTCTGACCTGATGTTAAGGCATGCGAAGGTCACCTCATGAAAAACCAAGAGGAGATTTTCACACATTTTATCATGACTTGAATTAGATGGCTGAAAGGTAGAAGGCGGGAAAAAATCTTCCAAGAGATAGGATCGTAGGCGTCAAAATCATCACCTTTGAAGTTGCGGCTATTGGCTTGGGCAGGTAGATCACACAGTATCCCTTATTAATCAGGAAGGGTCGAAGCAGGTTGCTCGACATTGTAAGGGAAAGTGGTTCTTAGAGGACCTTCTTTTAATAGCATGAAATCCAGGTGCTTAGATTCGATTGTGAGGGTGGATGCCAATATCGATTAGATAGGAGCATATGTAGTAACATAGCTTAAGTTTTGCGAAAACAACATAGCTTGGTTTGAATTTTCTACCACAGTAGCACAACTGCGTATATTTTGTTGCTAGGATGACAACCTACTATAGCATGTTAGACATATAGAATCATATCATTGCTAAAAGATATGATGAATCTAGAGTAGAAGAAATTATTTACACATTGTGTTATGAGATGTATATTTTGCTGAATTCAATGCATAAATAAGATTTCATCTTTAGGATCAATGAGCGACAATCTCACAAGTCAAATAATCTTAATTACATACTTATCTTACTAATCTCTCTACTTAGTGTGCAGGTTGAAGTAACCATATTTACCATTATAATTTCAAAACCCCCATAACTTGAGTCTTTTTGTTTGTCAAATTGTCAAGTTATTAACGTGTTAGGAACTCAGTCTCTGTGGTTCGACCTGAAACTACTACTAGCTAGTGAGTAAAGGTATCAAAAATTTATTTGCATAGGACAGCCCAACGACGGTCCTATCAATGACTTACCTAATGAGTTCTTCTGATAGTTGATTGATTTGATGTTCTGAATGAAGAGTTGTATGCGTACCTTCATCATCCACATTTACAGACAAAAGGTAAACGACAAAAGATCAAATTTATTTGGAATAAACGAATGCATTTCAATTGAAATAGAGTTATTAAAAATTCAAATAAATCTCATTTGAAAATTTGGACTACACACCATATGCAATTCAGTTGAAATAAACGCAATGCAATAAACACAATAGCATCAAAACTTTGGAGCAAACTCAGTCAAGTTAAGCGTGGACAATGTATACATTTTGTAGCTAACTGAGTAATCCAACAATAAATTTACAGAGGTGGACTTGTTAACAAATGAACGTCAATATTCTAGCACACTTAATCAATAAGATATGCTCTAAGAAAAATAAGATCTGCTCAATATTGGACCAATAAATTGAATAAATTGATTTTCTAGCAGACTTGCAATGGCAGGGCAGAGCGGAGTGGACTTGCAGCGGCAGTGACGGGGTGAGGCGGCACACCCGACGTGGCGGCCTTGAAGCAATAGTGGTGGGGCAAGGAAGCCTTGCAGTGGCAGTGGCAGGCGAGACATCCTTGCAGCAGTGACAGGACGAAAAAAACGGAAAATGATTAGGGTTTATGGAGGAGAGATGAATGGAGGGAGAAAGAAGATCTGCACCTGATTTTAATTTTATTTTTTTGACAAATTTCCAGCCACTTTAAAATGACTGAAAATATGAGCGTGTTTCTTGCCATATTTTTGGGAAATTTCGGCCACTATGTAAGTACTGAAAATATATATATTGTGACCCAAAGTGGCTGAAAATATACCGGACATACCACACATTTTCTGGTAAGATTCTGGTTATTTTCGGACAGATAATTATCAATCGTTTTTTATTTTAAAGTGGCAAATCCAGCAGGTAGAGAGTCAGAAATTGGTCGCGAGTCTCCGGCCAATTTTTTGTTGTTAGAAAAACTATTATTTTTTGTAGTGTTATCACCCTCTGTGGACATACTCTTAACTAAGAAATGCAAGAGTCTCATCCACAACGAGAAGCGCCGACTTATATTTTAAATGGTGTTTTTCATTTATAAACTTCTTATATTAATTTAAATTTATTAATAAATTTAGACCGAGCTTGTACTATATTTTAAATTTGAAAGCATCTTTTATGCTAATAACTAAGTATTTAAATATTTTATTTATAGCCGTTATCTTTTGTCAATAATTAAGCATTTAAATATTAACTAATTATTTTACAGCCCTTATATTTTATCATTGAAATTCCTAATTAATTAAATATAAAGAATATAATATGATACATAAGTCTCATATAAAGAATTATATGAAATGATTATTTAATTTATAAATTCTAAGGGAAAATACCCCAAAAGGGGTTCTGAACTATCATCACTTATCAAATTATGGTAAGAACTACCACGATTTTCAAAAAATGTGTTATGAAAAAAATTGGACTGATTTTTTAAAATAAAATTGATCATTATATTCCTAAACTAATATTATCACATAACTTAGATTCGTGTGCGAATATTACGTTGTGTGGCTATCAAAATAAATAATATTATTTTGTGCACATAAATAAAGCAATATTTTTCCATACTCAAATATTCATAATAATCCACAAATTTAATAAAATCTATTTTATTTAAGAAATTAAATAAACTAATCTTAAGCATCATTCGAAATCAGTTTAATTTTTTTTCATTATATCCTTTTTAAAATCATGATACTTCGATGAATAAGTGGCGATAGTTAACTACACTTTTGAATTGTTTTCCTAAACTTTATGGGAAAAAATCTATGAATATGTGATTTTGAGCCATTTCTCTTTTGAGTCGGGTAGATGACTGCACCATCTCACTTTAATGGGCCTTCATTGGGCCGCAAACATCCGAGGCCCGGTCATCTTGATTTTCCTCATAGTTCGCTCATTCCAACTCTGCAACTTGAGAGACAACCCGCAAGTTTTGAAATGACAGAAGAAGAATCGCAATGGCCGCCGCCGCCGCCGCCGCCAACTCCGACCATCCCACACGAAATCCTTGCCGACATCCTCTCTAGACTACCGGCAAAGAACCTTCTCCGATTCAGGACCGTCTCCAAGACGTGGCTCTCCTTGATATCCGATCCTAACTTCGTCAAACAACACCTCCGCAAATCGGTCCCCGACCGCCTCAAAATCGTCGCCGCATCATCTTGTTGGCCATAATCGTTCAATCTGCTCACGAAATACATGAAAAAACAATTTAACTTTTGGTACCATCAACGGATGATATACAAACCGAATCACTGTCGATGACAGTTTGCCTTAAAAGAATTAACACTCTCTGAAGTGCGTGAGGTTCTCGCGATAGTCTTCCCAGGATAAGACGGTTTCATCTTTTCTACTCGCACTAGTAGAAGAAACTCTTCGAAAACTTCTTTTTGGTAGCCGGTACAAGCACCATCTCTACCTTAGAACGGAGAGTTCATCTTCTCTCATCTATGATATTCATCTTGTATGTGTCGTGTATGTTGTACATCTCATTGGAGAAGTCAATTATCGCTATTAATAAAGAATAAAGAGAAACTGATTACTAGTGGATAGAAACCGTCGTGCAGTTTCTAATCACGATAACCCAGTAACCCCTTTATCTTTATTTTACTGACTAAGTCAATAAGTAGGATAACTTACTACTTCTCCAACCGACCCGATAAATATTGATAGAGAACCAAACCGAGTAACGCTTGGTTTTTCTCATAGAATCAGCTGCTCCTATGGGTCCAAGCCCATGAACCAAACAAAATAAGATAAAAGAGAATTGATCAGTTTCACTTTTATTTGAACAAATTTATCTAAGGATTTCAACCACAATTTGGTTCGTATCCATCATAGATAAAATTGTTACTATACATGTTTAGTTCAACACTCAATTATTGAAATTAAATAAAACCATTTAGATTTAATATAATGAGCCAAATTCCAACACATCTTCCGCTTGTAAGTTCGATTTTGTTTCTATTAGGGCACTGTCTGTCGAACAGGAGAATTGTGTTTGCCGGTATGAAGAGGTTGGAATTAGTTGCCCTAATATCAGAATGGTAGGTTCGTGTGATGGTCTGATATGCCTCATCGCGGGACAAACGGGGATTTGTAAATGGAATCCGGCGATAACGAAGCTGCGAAAGTTGCCAAATTCAGGCATTCATGAACGACTTGGGAGCCTTTGTGATATAGGGTTTATTTATGGATTCGGTTATGATGAAGTGAACGATGATTATAATGTGGTGATGATGGTGTCTGCTGTTTGGATTGTACACCCTATCCATGAAGTGGAGGTTTACTCAATGCGGAATAAAAGGTGGAAGCGAGTTGGGGATTTTCCGTATATGCCGCAGTATGAGGCCGGATCGAGTGTTGGTGGCGCTGGTACGGCCGGCTTTCAGTACTTCTAATGCTTCGACTCAGTCAGTGGTTCGTGGTGTGCCGGTGCTCAACACTGAGTGGAAGATTGTGGCATTGGATTTGGCCAGTGGGAGTTACAAGGACATGCCACAGCCCGAGGGGGTGCAGGCTCTGCGTGGTTATAAGTTGTTGGGTGGATGTTTGTGTATATATGCACATTTTGGTGGGACAAAGCTTGAGGTTTGGGTGATGAAGGAGTTTGGTGTTCAGGAGTCATGGACCAAGTTAGCGACTGCGCCATATTTGGTGTTCCTGGGATGCAAAGATGATAATTTTTTTCAGGTCAAAGTTTATTGTCTATGATGTGCGACATGGTACTTTCAAGTATCCAAATGTGCACGAGCTGAATGTATTCAGTAAAGCGTGTATGTATGTTGAGAGTTTAGTTTCCCCTTAGATGTGAAATGATAAACAGTTACCGAATGAATAGGTACCTTCTCGAGGATGAAGATCTTAGGTGGTCGGAGCTGCTTTATCCACATTTGGCAAATTCTGTAGTACCCCACGGATTTTTGTGACAGGGCTGATCTTGCCGTCTCTCATATTAGTTTGTTGGAACCTGAAATCGGTCAAATCAAGCGCGGACTGATGCTGTGAGATGAGGTATCTCATATCTCAGATAAGGGCATTGAATTGACATGGCTGGCCATAGAAGGAACTTCTCCTCCCTTAGGCTGTGTTTGGTTTAGGGAAAATTTGAGGGAAATGAAAATTCACTACCAAAATTTCATACATTAACGGTTAAATATTTAACCGGTAGCTAACCGGAAAAAATATATTTTCGGTTAAAAATTATTTAACCGGTAAGTTAACCGGTTCAAAATTTATCGGTTAACTTTCCGGTTAATTTACCGGTTGGTATGTATTACCGGTTAACTTACCGGTGGAACAAAACCAGCCGGTGAACCGGCTGGTTCACCGGCTGGTTTTGTTCCACCGGTTTTTTACCTCCGGTTCAATTAATTTTGGTTGGTTGGTTGGAGAAATTAATTTAATTAAAGTTAATTAAGTTAAAGTTTATTATGTGGTTATGATTTGAATTAGTTTCTAAAATAATTTAGAATTAGCTAACATATATATATGATAGTGTAATGAAGATTGAATTTAATTTTGAATTTAATTTTTTTTGGATTATAATTATTTTTAGGAGTGTACATGGGCATATATGAGATCACAGAATTTAGTTTAATTATATAAATCATTAACTTTGAGCATACTTATTTTCACTAAACTACTCCTCTCCCGAATCATCTTGGTCAAAGTCTGACATTATTTGATCTTCATCTTCCTCATTAGTATCGTCATTTTCACTGTATTGCGGATCATCTTCACCATTACTATGTTCTGGATCATTTAGTACCATCTCACTAGTACTTGGATCTTCCAGCTCTATATCTTCTGTTTCTAGCTCAACGAATGGAACTTCATGTCCTGGTGCTGGAAGTTCTTCTTGAAAGGGTTCTTCAATTTCATTTGATTCGATTTGTGAAGTGGGCTTTACCTTACAAACAGCTAACATATCTTTTCGTCTCGGTACGTTATTGGAGCCTGGAATCGATGTGTAGTATACCAGTGACGCGTTCTGTGCCAATATATAAGGTTCGTAGTCTGGGTCGCACATCCTTTTTTTATCGACTAATGTCAATCCATTTTCTACGAAATGCACCACCCGATTCAAATCAAACCATCGACACTTGAAGATGACAATTGCCAGAAATGGTTCTTTAGAATAGGTCAACTCTAATATATCGATAAGAGTTCCGTACCATGTTGTTTCATTCCCATCATCATCTTTTCCTAAAACGGACACACCACTACCCTCTTTAAACTTTGTTAAAGAATCACCAAGACGAAATTTGTATCCGTTAACTTTGTAATGGAAACGGCGAGCTTTTAAGCGTGGTCCTTGAACTGCAACTTTCAACCACCACAGAGATATATTGGATCCTTGCATTTGAATCCAATTTATAAACCACGTCGGTACATTCTCAGTCATTAATTTTTGTAACTGATGATTACTGAGTTGATCTCCATATGTATCCTTATAGTAGTCTACATTCCACCTGCATACATATATGTAAAGTGAATAATAAGAAGACTTAATTCACATGTATACTTGAATATGGACTTATGTGAGGTTATGGCTACAGAAGGTGTATGTACTTTATAAGAGGTTGTAGTTCTGGAATATTTGTGAGAATGAAATATTCAGCAATATTACGCTCTTTATGAGTCATTGTGACTGGTCGATTCCATCCTGACGTTTCCCCTGGGTAATTGAAGATAGTTGTAGGTGACACCGGTTTCTCCGAGGTTGATGCGGTTGAAGTTGATTCGAATGATTGTGAGAAATATGCAGCTTCCTCGCGAATATATGCGTGTACAATTGAAGCTTCGACGTGGCGTCTATTTGTACACTTCTTTTTCAATACATGCATATACCTACCACGTCATTACAATATTAAAGACAAGTAGCACAATTAAACTATAATAATGTGATGGCATGAAGCTATATTATAGGGGTTAAACGTTTACCTTTCGAAGGGGTACATCCACCTGTACTGAACTGGACCTCCTAATAATGCCTCTTCAGCGAGATGAATCACCAGATGTTCCATTGAATCAAATAAACTTGGAGGGAATTGCGTCTCTAATTTGCAAAGAGTAAGAACAATATTGGTGTTAAGTTGCGTTAAATGCTCGATGCGGAGAGCAGATGCACAAATCTCTCTAAAAAAAGTCGACAACTCTGACACAGCTTTCCAAATCTGTGTAGGTAGAAAACAGTGGAAGGCTATTGGCATTAGTCGTTCCATGAATACATACCAGTCATGACTCTTCATGTTCATCAGCTTGTGATTATCCTCATCCACGCAATGATTCAAGTTTGATACAAAGCCATCGAACTTTAGCTGTTTCACCCATTTGCATACTTCCTTCGCATGAGTATCTTCTAAGACATATTTAGCTTTTGGTAGCACAAACTTATTATCTCCAACATAAATTGGTTCTAAACTCTTTCTGTAACACATAGTTACTATGTCTTTCCGTGCCTCCAAATTGTCTTTTGACAGCTTTGATACCTTCATAATCGTGTTAAAAAGACTCTCGAAAATATTTTTCTCGATATGCATGACATCAAGATTATGCCTCAAATCATTGTGCTGCCAATATGGTAAATCCCAAAAAATACTCTTTTTCGTCCAGTTGTGAGGATGGTCATTAAATGCTGGCAGCTTACCCATTTCAGGTGCAACTGTGATTTTAGGGTAGCAGCGTATTTCTTCATTAAGTATTTTCTCTCCAGAAATACGAACAGGAGGTTGTCCATATTCCACGGTATTTCGACGAAAGGAAGTCTTATTCCACCTGTACGGATGGTTTGCATCAAGAAACTTTCTGTAACAGTCAAACCAAGTAGTCTTTCTTCCATTGGGTAGATAACTAGCAATATTTTGATGCATGCACACCGGACACGCAAGTTTTCCTTGAGTTTGCCACCCTGATAGCATCGCATAGGCAAGAAAATCATTCACTGTCCACATTAATGCAGCATGTATTTGGAAGGTCTCCTTCTTCGACACATCAAAAACAGGAACCCCAGTTTCCCAAAGAATTTTGAGCTCGTCTATCAAAGGTTGGAGATACACATCAATTTTTTTCCCCGGACTCTTTGGGCCTGGAATCATGCATGTTAGAAATAAAAATCTTTGTTTCATACAAAGTCTTGGAGGTAGATTATATGGCGTCACAATCACGGGCCAACACGAGTACTGCCTTCCACTACTATGTGTGGAAAATGGAGAGAATCCATCAGAGCATAAGCCTAATCTCACATTTCGGGGCTCTTGTGCGAATAGTGGATACCTGGAGTCAAAATTCTTCCATGATTGTGCATCTGATGGATGTGTCATGACATCTGTGTCGTTCCGCTTTGCAAACTTATGCCATGTCATCTCGCTTGCTGTTTCAGAACATTGGAATAATCTACTAAGACGTGGGGTCAGTGGTAAAAAGAACATACTTTTACGAGCTATGGAAACACCTCTTGAACTTGGTGGTCTATAACGCGGCTCTTCGCAAAATTTGCACACCACTAACTTCTCATCCTCTTTATAGTACAACATGCAGTTTCGAACACATGCATCAATTTTTTCAAATGAGTGCTCAAATCTCGCAACAACTTTTTTAGTCTCGTAAAAGTTACGAGGAAAAGTATTGTTCGCCGGCAACAAATCGCTGAAGAAGCTGCATAGATTGTCATACACACTTTCGGACATGTTAGAAGCATTTTTTATATTCATCATTCGCATATTTACCGAAACATCTGTGTGCCCAGATGTGCTCCCAGGCCATAAGGGTTGCCCATGCAGTAATCCAGTATTTGATGAGTTTCGCTGGTGCTGGCTGTCACCGGTAGCTGGTGTAGAATAATATTGTGTTGAGTATTCTCGCTCTTTTGGTTGAGCAAAACAATTATTTAATGTATTAAAATTGTGAGAATACTCAGGCTCATTGTTAGTTTGTAGTACTCCCTTTGATTCACATCCGGCAAATAACCCATGTACTTCTGATATATTTGCTGGGGGTCCCAATTATATATTGCTTCACCATGTGACGTCCAGTTATAATAATCATCCAAAAATCCCTTGCTCAAAACGTGATCCTTCATGTTGTCTACTGAATGCCACTTTCTATTTTTACATCGCTTGCACGGACATAATAGCTTATCCATAGACACAGCTCCATGTAGATAAGCGGAGCTAATGAACTCTTCCAAACCCGCCACAAATTCCGGAATTCTTCGGTAACCGTATACAGATGATGGATGATGATTGTACATCCATGAACGTTGTATGATAAGTCGATTCATCGTCTGAAAAATATGACATGTAAATCCACCTGTATACCTAATCATATAAATATATAATGAAATATACTGAAATCCATACCTGTATGTGACAAATATAAACTAAAAACTCAGATCGAGGACGAAGTTTCTCCATTAACGAAAAAAAGTTTATGATATATATGCGCGGGTTTAGAAAGAATATAAATCGAATAATATATATAGAGTGAGTGTGGTGGTGGATATAAAGTTAACGGGATAGATGGTTGGTGTGCGAGAGATTTGGATAAGAATGAGGATAGGATGACAGTTGAACCGGCTATATTACCGGTTGGCACGATGAAAACCAGCCGGTTGCCGGTTGGATTACCGGCTGGCCGGTCCAGCCGGTCGTCCGGTTTGTTCGGTTGGTTTTGAATAATTATTTTGACCGGTTTAATTCGGTTGGTTTGAAAATTTATTTTTGTGTTCCATTAATTTTAGGTAGTTAAATTTACGTAATTGTTGGAAGTTTTAGTTGGAAAAATAATTTTTTATTATTATTCACTTTATAAGTATTTGTATAAGTATTTTTATGGGAAAATGGCTAACCACGATCTTTATTTAGATATAAAATTATTCGAGCTACAACATTGGAACATCTGCTGATTCATGAGATAGATTGATGAGATTTAGTGAGGTGATCGTCGCGATGACACATGGGAACGTGCGGCTATGTTGAAGTGCGCATATATATCCGTCTTCAATTGGTCTCGTAAATCTGATATTTGGGCCTGAATCCTCTCTTCCACTAGTGATGCACAGGGCCGTTCCTGACAATTTCAGGGCCCTGGGCGGAAAAAATTTCGGGGCCCCATATAACATAAAATTTAACATAATTTTTGTATACATCTTAAAACAAATATATACAACTTCTACACATGATACAAAGTGTGATTTATTAACAATATCATTTTGGTCTTCTCTTCATCTCAAGAAAGGATGTCTCGTTATGTTTACCTGCAAACTCCAAATACACGAATAAATCACCGAAAAATATTTCTTCGAGCATTTTTTGAAGCAAAATCACTAACTAGAGTATCATAGTCAATATTCTCTAACATATCTTTTTCAATTGATAAAATACCTAAGTCATTTAGCCTCTCTTGTGACATTGATGATCTTAAA
>NQLW01000076.1:2028785-2073083 GCA_002312845.1 Kalanchoe fedtschenkoi
GACATTTGAATCAAAATACTGTGTTATATCCATACAAAAATAGTTAAATAAAAGAGAAATGAAACTGAGTTGCTGACCTAATTTGTTGATGTTGAAACTCGAACTGCTCTTCCACTTCTGTCTTCACAAATCACAATCCAACTTCAAGAACTCAATTTTGAAAGAAAATAGAACTATGAGAGAAGCTGTGAACTTTAGGGTGCATATGCGGCTGTTGTGTGTCACTTAGGGTTTGATTTAGGGTGTAATGTAAGTGTAACCAAAAATAAAAAATGGGCCCCTAGGAGGGCCGGGCCCTGGGCCACCGCCCGAATGGCCCAAACACCAGGGCCGGCCCTGGTGATGCAATGTCAGAATTCAACTCGTTGCGAAATTGCGTATTAATTTGAGCTTCAACAACACGTTGAATTTGTGCTGCAATATCCTGATTGCGCAGTGTGTCCTTGTGAGCTTTGACTGCGGCCTCCACTTGTGCGGCAATTTGTGCATTGATATCAGCTTGCTGCTGTGCTGTCTGTTGTGATGCGTGTGCTCGTCGTGCCGATGTCCCAGTGGAAGATTCTCCTGAGGTGTAAGATCCACCATTACCATATTTGTCAAGGAAATAATCAGCTTGAGTGTCCAAACCTCTGTACTCATTAGAGCTTCCTTCTGTTCCACGGATTAATGGCCAAATCTGCATTTGCTGTGCAATTGGATGCAGAGAAGCAAAAATTGGATCGGCGTCACTCAGCATAGCAACAACCATTTCCATTTCTTCCTGTACGTTAAATTTTAAAAATAAAAATAAACGTGTCAGTTCTCTCATAAACAATACATGACTAAGAAAAGATTTTCAAATGAATAATTATATTAGGTTAATTACCGCTTTCTTTAGCGCTTCTGGAGTAATTACCCCAGTCCTCCTGTCTGTATGTGTATATTTATAAAACTCAGTTGGAGTAATTATCTCTTGACTTCCGGACTGCTGTTTTGCATATGCAATATGGGCAGGCTGTGAACCCAAATGATGGGTGTATGGGTCATGAGTTCTCCCCCGTGCATTTTGTTGTGCTCGTTGAGATCGTTTCAGATAACCTTCATCATTCCTCATTTTGTTCAAGATAGCCTCGGAATGCTCCATTCTAACAAACTCTGGTAGTTTCCATGCACTCGGATCGTTGAGGTGCTTCTTCCTCCCTTGATAGAACGCGTCACATATAATTTTACACATTTTATTCTTATAGTTGTGCCTCACTTTCCAGTCTCGACTTTTCTTCCACATATATTTTGCCTGCATCATTTCAAACAAATTTATCAACTTCCGGTTAGTTGGTGTATTTTCTTTAGTATATAAAATTTACAAAATTTTAGTAGCATATACTTGGAATAACTTCCACCATGTATCTCTATCCTCACGTAGAGCAGTTTGATATGTCATATATGGACCATTCCAATTCCCAAAAAGAAGTTCGGTTCGCATACGTTTTGACACATTTGGTGGGTTAAAGCTGTATATATATCGACACATATTGATTAGTAATTAAAATAATTTAAAATAATTATTTTATTGAAACATGCATGCATGAAAAAAAAATCTTGTCTGTATGTTATGAATTAATTCCGATAATAATTTTTTACTTACGAGCTTTTTCCTTTGGGCTTGATGTATGTTCTTCCTCGTTGCATTATTCTTCCGGCTTTGAATCGCGCGTCTTCCGGGATGAAACATGCATAATCACTTGGTGCCAGCGACTCTTCCTCGGATGCGTTTCGCACATTACTGTTTTGATCATCTTCTTCTTCCTCTCCGCTACTAGTTCCGGAGTCCTGCTCATTCCCGGCGGCATAAGGCTGTGACGTGGAACCCCGTCGCCGCGGTTGTGAATGAAATACAGTATGTTCTCCGGCGGCCTGCTGCCCCTGCTGCTGTGAAGGAGAACCAAAATCCATATGAACAGGAGTACCGAATGACGACGACCTCATCAGTGCTAGGTGCATGAATGGCTCAAATTCTTGGTATATAGGAGGGCTTGGTTGTTGAGACTGTTGAGTATCAGTAGGAATTTCTGGTTGCTCTGGAAATGTGGGTCTGTAAACATTTTCATAAATCGAAGGGAACATGTTCACAGACGGTATAGGCGCATAGGAATAACCATATGCTGGAGCACCGTGAACTTCCGAAGGGATAGTTGGTGGTGTATGTTCAGATGTAACTGGTCGTGATGTATTTTGGGAAGGGATGGTTGATGGTGGATCTTCATGAGGTTGACATGAGGTGGTCTGTTGTCTTTGAGGAGGACCCGTTTCGCGAACAACTTTTGGCCTGAATCTCGAAAACATACCTTTTTTCTTTTGAGATTTTCCGGATGACGACATATTAGGCTTATGGAATGAATTGAAGAAGAGACACTTGTAATGTGGGGGAGTAATATGGGAGAGAAGGCGAAAAGGTTTGGAAGTGAAGATCATGTACGTGGGTGCATGACATATATAGTATGAAACTTGTGGGTGGGGGTAATGGTTGGTGTGGAAGACTAAAATGTGGAGAGTTTGCATGTCGAAGGTAATGAAGGGGTGGATGACATGATGACACTTCTGTGTCATAACACTTGTCAACAATGAAATGACAATTCGAACTGCAACAATTCAGTGCATGACTTTTCTGTGGGAAATGACAATTCAAACTGCAACAATGCAACAATTCAGTGCATTACTTTTTTGTGGGACAATAGGAGGATGGATGACAATAAATTATAGTACAAAGATGTATAATTAGAAATTTATTTTGTTTAGTAATATAAATTGTGTTCGATGCAAAATAAAAAAGGTGGGAACCAAATAAAGAATAATTAAATTTTAATTTTATGTTTACATGAATTATTCAACAGATTTTTGGGTGTATTATATGGTTTATTTGGGGTATTTTTGGGTGTATTTATGGTTCATTTGGTTCCCATTTTTTTTATTTTGCAAACACAATTTACCGGTTCGGTTCGCATTTTACCTGCTGGGTTGAACCAGCCGGTAACCGGCAAGCCTACCGGTTAGGCTACCGGCTACATCAATTTTCAATTTTCCCCTCCCATGCCCAACCGTTAATGCAACCGAAAAGTTAACCGATAATAATTTAACCGATAATATAACGGCCAATTTAACCGATGCAATGTTTAACCGACAATTACAACGATACGTTAACCGATAACAATTTATCGGTTATTTTCGAACCGGTAAATGTTAAACGGTAAACGTCCAAAGTTTGGTAGTGATTTGAGGAAAAGTGAGAAGGATTTGTTTGGTTTAGGGAAAATTGGGGATGGAAATGAAAATTTTGAATGAAAATTTGTTTAATTTTACGAATGTTTTAGTGTTTTTTACAAAATTTTCCACTCCAAACCAAATAAGGTGAAAATAATATGACTTTTAAGAGAAATTCATATTCCCTCATATTTTCTTCTCTCTCTAACTTTCTTCAAACCAAACACAACCATAAAGTCTCATCCGGTCTTGGATTTCAACCACTTTAATGCATAAGCGGTCCAAGTTTTTGCGTTGAGGGCAGTTTAACCTTATGTTGTCAAATTAAACCTCTCATTACAATTTACATGGCAGTCAGAGGAATGGAATGCGGTCCTCCAATCACTTCACTGAAGCAAAGGAACTGCAACCACTTCAAGATTTGTGCTGAAGTAAAGGAACATGACTCACAATCCATGTTTGGTCCTCTTGGACCTTATTTTTGTATGGCATCATTATATGATCAAAATATAGAATGATAAGTACAGTGTCAGAGTTACATTTAGTTAAGACCCGCACTTTGAGTAGGATTTTCAGCGAGCCGATGTACTTGTGAGAGGTTCGCGAACATGTTCGATCAATACTCGGTCAAATCTTGTTCATTAATAAAAGAGTCGATCAAGAACAATAATTTTATGCTTGTTTGTTAATTTTGCTCATGTTCGGCTTGTTTATATTCGTGAACAAGCTTGATAAGAAATTTGATAAAATCTTTTATTAAAAGCTTGATAACTCTATTAAAAAATTAAAGATTTACCGGTTTAGGTTTGTATGTCAATCTCATTTAAAACATGGCATTCTATCATAACAAGAATTAAAAATAATCAAAATTAGTGAAGATGACTTCAATAACCGACATAAATTTCGCCTACTGTAAATGAAACCATTGTAACTTATGTCTACATTTGAAATTGTTTCCTGGCTCATTAAATAAATGAGCTGATCATGACCAACGAGGTATTCGACTTGTTTATGTTCGTCAACAGCTCGTTTAAAAGCTAATTTTAAACTCGTTTATAGCTCGTGTGAAGCTCGTTTATGAACTCGCTTAGAAACTTGTTTACAGATTTATAAGTTTATTGGTTATTAAAGTGAGATTATTTAACAAGTATCTCATTAAAACTCGATCAAAATTATTTAAAAATTCATTTATCATATATGTTAAATTTTATATTAGATCATTTCAAATGTCCGAGTAAAGGCTCGAGCTCGTTAAAATTAAACGAGTCGATCTTGAACATATATTTTTAATGTTCTTTAATATTCGACTCGAACTAAACCCTTGAAATTTTCAATGAACGAAAATAAACACTGCAATACTCGACTCTTTTGCACCTCTACATTGAGGAAGTTATCTGGCTTTATAACTCAAGCTGCATTGCTTGAAATTATAACTTCTTTTGCTATCTTTGAACATAGCTTGTTCTGGCTTGGTGCTTAAATTACTGTTTCCGGGTAGCGTTTGTAAATTTAATAAAGGAGTGAGGGAAGGAAAGCAATTGATCGAGAGTTTTAAAGAAAATGTCTCCTATTAAAATAAACACCTAACCTAAGTTTGGATTTTAGAAAAATATATGGTGGAAACAAATGAGATGGAATCCAACGGAAACATGTTCATTCGATTTCATTTTTAACGATTCAAATACAAAATTCATGTTACCACAAAAACTTCTATTCAAACCCACAAACTTTCTAAAAACCGAACAGGGAAATTATGGGTAATTCTAATGAAATTTCTTCCTATCACCTAGCTAAAACAAATAATTTTTGCTTAGAATAAATAAAAGCAAGGGTTATCATTTAGTGGAAGGAAAATATTTCAATTGAAAACATAGGCGCAATGCACCCAAAAGGAGGGGGAGGGCCATAGCTCAACTTCTTAAAATTACCATGGCAGAACATTCACCTCTAGGCCAACAAACAGCTCTACTTCTGCCTAGTCATGATTCCAACTAACTAGCCCAACAAGATTACCCCAATTACCTGGCTGGATTCTCACTGAACATCAGAAGTTACTGAAAAGGTAGTGTGGCCAAAAGAAAAGCTGTTTACCAGCACAGATCTTTGTTACCCTCCCGCAAAATTCCTAGGGCCAGCCTGTATCTATCTATAGAGGTAGTCCCTGCTTCGACAAAATTGGACGCCTCTTCTCTCAGGCTCCATATGACCATGGCTTTGAGTTCTTGAGAGCTGAAATTTGGATCAATGTTATCTAAAAGAGCGTATTTAGCATTCCTTCTCCAGCGGGTTAAAATGAACCGAGATGGGATTTCACTCAAGTTCATATGCTGAAACACTTTTAAAATATGTCTGCACAACATCCCATCATATTCAAATTTCTGGCAACTGCAATTTGCATTTAGACTGGATCCATCGAGACTGACTGTGTGCGGGTCAGAGTCACTGCCACCTTTCTTAACCAGGTATTTACTGATTATGCCTTCTTCGTAAATTCTTAGGCCAGTGTAGCTGTAAGAATCTATTAGCTCTTTTTGGAACACTTTGAACATTGCCATTGTATACAGTCGTCTGCATTGATCTTCCATGGGTTCTTTTGTCCGTAAAGTGGCCTGCGAGTTGCAAGAGTTCATGTCCTCCTGCATCTCTTCCTCGCGACGTCTCTGTATGACTCTTTCATACCGAGTAACAAACTCTTCTGGAGGAGTTCGTGCATCCAAAAGCGAACTGAAATATGATGTGGTGGATTCATCCCCAAATAACCCCGCAAAAAATGTGCCTCTGAGAAATAATGGAACCCAACTGGAACGCTTACTATACATTTCCTTCAGCCAAGAATTTCCAGTTAGATTGAATCTGCTGATGAGTATAGTCCATGAGGCATCAAATTCAGCTGGTGTCTGGCTTTTGTAAACACACTTCTCATACTCATATCTAAAATTGTTGCCTCTCGCAAGAACACCTAAATACTCCTGCTCCAGCTTTTTCATTTGCCACATGGAGAAACAGTGGCGAGTGCCACGGAAAACTTGAGAGACAGCCTGCTCGACGGCCTCATCTTGGTCAGTAATAATCGAAGTGGGACGACGACCCGACATGGCCCGCAGATACGTTTGGAACAACCAGCAGTAGGACTCTTTGGACTCATCCGCAATCAGAGCACAACCAAGTAGCACTGGTTGTCTGTGGTTATTAATTCCAATAAAACTGGCAAATGGCACCACAGAAGAGGTCCTTTTGTACGCAATGTCAAAAACAACTGCATCACCAAACTGACTACAGGAAAATCTGGACCTGCCATCGGCCCAGAAAAGATTCCGGCACTTATTCCCATCAAGGTCTACTGCATAGTAGAATCCTGTTTCAGTTGATTGTTTGGACTGAAAGTACTCCAAAAGAGTTCGGTACCACTGGTCTCCAATACTGTTCTCTTGACTTAAGTTGCTAACAAATGCATCTTCTTCTTCCTCTTTTAATGCAACCAACACAGAAGGAACTTCCTTATCTGCGCAAGGTTGAACCTTAAGTTCATGATTGTGTTCTAATTGTAGACGATCCACAACCCACATCCCTGAGTCTTGTCTCTTAATCCTTAAGTAGGCCCCACACCCTATCCTAGAGTGTTGATGTCCTTCTTTAGAGCAGACAAATCTTCTAGATGTAATTGAACCATCAAACTTCGAACGGAACAACTGACCTATGCGGATCTTGAATCCTTCATGAGCAGCATATATAAAGTAAAATTTGTACGCTTCATTCGCAGAATTGAACTCCAAGCCCACGGATGGTTGAACAGCAGGTATGTCAACTCTCTCTTCTTTCTTTAACCTTTTGACGTCAATAGTGCCAGAAGGGCATGGCTGGCAATCACTCTCTTCTTCACGTAACCTGCTTCCTGACCTGCTTGACAAGTCAGCCAATGGTTTTGAGGCAGTAACATATTTACCCTGGTATTGGGGTGGGCAGATATTCCCTGGAGAGTCAAGTTCGTGATTGTGGTCCTTGTGAAAATGATCAATAACCCACCTTCCATTTTCAAGCCTCTTTACTCTGATGAATGCTGGGCAACCTGTCCTAGAATGAAGCTGAAATCCTTCCTTTGCACAGACAAATCTTCTAGATGATATTGACCCATCAGACCTCGATCGATAGAGCTGACCAATGCGTATCTTGAAACCTGTTTTTGTGGCATACATGTTATAGAAATCTCGGGCCTCGTCTGCAGTATCAAATTCTAACCCTATGTGAGGTTCCCCTCCAGATTCCCTCTCATTTTCCATATTTACATAGCGATTTGTAGAAACCATGCCAATGGGGTTTGCTTTCACTACCAAAGCACTCTGAAACAGTTGATTATGCATGACAACCTCTGAGCTATTTCCATTCCAACGAAAAAGGCAGATTATAAGAAAGTAATCAATATATCTTTATAGAACTACATTGCCAACAATCAAAGAAGCATTTTGAGGAATGATGGAAACAGAAATGAGCAATGTTCCATAAGCTGAAAACTCTCCAGGATTCATATTATTTTGCTTTTTCATCCTTATGCAAATTCAAAAGTTAGCTAAACAGATAGGCTAGGCTGTCATTAGTTTATCAAACCACCAAGTGATCATTTGGAATCACTAACACACTTTTAAATTTTAATCATAAAACAGCCTAAGTCCCAGCAAAGATTTACGACCACTACTGCACTGGCACATGAAACCTTCACATTATGAATTCTTCCAAATCATCCAAAATCAAGTCAACTGAAAGAGTACAACCAATCAATTCCAAATAGCAAAAACTACAACATTTACTGTTTATCATTCAAAACAATTCATGCCAGAGCTCATAATCACCAAAGCCATTCTGCATTTTGTCAAAAGATATTCCAGTTCTGGAATGAATATGCCAGCAACAGCCACCAGATTATCAGCTATCTAGAAAACCAAGCCCACAACTCGAACTACAAACCAATCGACTCAATCAAAGCTACTGATGACCAACATTCAAAATAAACAAACGACTAAATACTGCAAAATTAGGGCTCAGCTTTTACCTCGGGAAAAAGGTCGAGCGCTGCTTCATCTCCCAAAACACCAAACCCACAAGCCGAATCAAAACTACTTCCTTCTGGCGAAATCAATCACGCGACCAATCACAAGATGAGCAAATGGTGCGATTAAGCACCCGCCACAGGTACGTTTTAGGGCTCTGAAGTTGCTGGCGGCGTTGCGAGAATATGATTTGACGGCGAAAGCGAGCAATTTTGTCTCTCAGCTGTGCGATCGATCTTCTCCTTCCATAGCTGGAAGATGAGACCTTTTCGAAATTCGTGAAACTGAACGCCGCGTTTTGTAAATATTTTTCAAGTTGGGTCCCAATTCATTCAATTTCCGTCCACTGAGGTCAATCGAAACCTTTGCCTTCGAAGGAAGGCATGTTAATAAATTATATAAAAGAGTTACATAATATCTCAATTTTAAGAAATCATATTCGTTACTTTTTAATTTTTAAATTTATGATTATTTTGAATTTAATGATTGATGTGTAATTATTAAATTTATAAATACAACTTATAATTATTATTTACAAAATATATTTAAGCAACTAACTGAAACTACATCATTTTGTTACCCTTTTCATTCAATTGTCATTTTATTTTATGAAATCTATCTTCTCTTCCTACCGTGAATTTTAAAATTGCTATTTTTCATTAATTAAGCAATGTATAATCACAACCTACTATTATTATTTTCAATTTGTTACATAATTCATTCCATACATTTGTAACACAATTATCCTTCTTTAATGGAGCAAATTTGACGTTTGATTGAGTTACTGTTCTGATGAGAGGATGGTACGAGTTTGAAATGTTTAAAAATAGATTAAAAATGAATGTAAATGTATTAAAACACTGTAGTTTTTGTTAGGTGCTTAAATATACTTTATGAATAGTAATTATAGATTATAATTATAAATTCAGTTATTAATCAATAACTCTTAATTCAAACTAACAGTGAATTTAAAATTTAAAAGTGATGACCGTAATTTTAATATTAGAAATAATATGTATCTCAATTTGTATTTTTCCCTAAGATAAAATAGTGAATCATTAGATTTTATATCAACAGATCGTGGTTAATACTATTTGTAAATAAATTATTAGATTTTATACTTTTTATTAGATGCACCTTAAATTATGGTGTCATAATTATCCTAGAAACCTAGTTAATTCTTATATTCATTATCTATGTCACTTTCAATCAAATTCGGTCTCTATAACCAAAACAAACCCCACTCCTCTCACTCAACTTCTTTCTTTGTACTAATCAAAACAAAACTCATTTAATATTTTTACCCATCTCTCTCACTCAACCTCTATGTCCTTACAAATCAAAACAAAACCCACTTTTGAATGCATCTTCTTTTATCCCAGAAGTCAAGCCGGTCGAAACTCAATATTGATTCGAGCATACTCCCAAAGTCGTGCCTCTCACCTACCTAGAGCCAATTCTACGGGACAAGCCACACACTGCCACGCCTTAGAACTGAGTTGATCCACATATCCCTGCACATTGAACACATGAGCGATAGTTTGATCTGAAATCTAGCAACCAAGATACAACCACTACAAATGAGACAGTTAACGATGCTTAAACTGGGCACTAGACAGTGCTTCATAAGCGTCGTCTATTCCAGCTCCATAGTGAGTCATACGTTCAGATCGCCGTCTAATGTACCTACATTAGACGACGCTTTACAAGCACTGTCTAAAGTTTATGCAATAGACGACGCTTATAATTCTTAAGTGTCGTCTGTTGTATTATGAATTATATAGTTTTATATCTTCTCTCGCACTCATATCAACTTGATATATTAACTAGATCTGTTGATTTACCATATGTATATACATGTTATTGTATTTATATCTAATATGATGTACGGTGAAGTAATGAATCATGTTCCGAACGGTTACATTTGTATATGTGAATATATGTGTTTCGTGTAAAATGAAGGTTAAGAAGAGTCGGAATGAGTACAGGAAGACGAGACAAAGAGGGAGCAGAGTCGTCATGAAGGCGGGATCGGCACTAGTGATTGTGAAGGAGTAGAATCGGCATCTATCTAATCGACTCCTTGAACTGAAAGTTGAATTTGGAAACTGAATTTGGAAATTTGTCGTGAACTAGAACTCAAAACTTCATTTTTCAATAATGAAAGAGAAAGTAAAAAATAGCTATCACAATATATTACTAAAATTGAGTACCAATCTGTGTCATTGGTTGACTGTAATTGTGAATCATTGATAATTTTAAATTTGACAATTTGTAGATGAATCTTATCTTTTTGACATTAGAAGGCACTTATTAGTTATAAGAGTCCTCTAAAGTATACCACTTTAGAAGACGCGTATTAGTAATAACCACCTTCTAAAGTATACCACACTTTAGAAGGCGCTTATCACTTACAAGCGCCGTCTTAAGTCAATGAGGCATACGACGAGGCTTTTAGGTCATAAGCGCATTCTAAAGTATACCACTTTAGAAGGCGCTTATAGGTCATAAGCACCTTCTAACGTCATAATGACTTTAAACGGCGTATACTACCCAAAAGTGTCATTTTATGTCTCAATGACCTAAGACGACGCTTATTTTTTTCAGCATCATTTATACGGCGTAATTCGCTAACAGTGTCGTCTATAAGCTAAACGTCGTCTAAGGTAAGCACCGTGAAAAATCAAAATTATGTACTAGTGTACGTCGAATTTGCACCCCTAAATCATATCGTCTAAAACCTCGAGGCAAATACATCAGATCTGGACCGAAAGAGCTTCACACGGACAAAGATCATCATCATCCACCGACCCTCACCAGCTATCTCTGTCCAAACCTCCAGATCCGCGAAGAGTTACCCCAGATCCACGACTTGCAGGCCACGTCCACTAAGCAAAAGCCGATCTTTAGTCATATCAGCCTCTAATCTCACGTGTCATCCTTCTCAACTAGCCATGTCGTGTGAGCATCATTCAGATATGAACTAGAGAACAACTACAACCATGTCCTCAACGGCGTATCCATAACAATCTAATCTGAAACACTAGATTTATGGGGTTAGCTGAATTTTTTGAGTGCTGAACATATGAGTTTTGGTGAATTTTCTGAATAAACTTTTCGATTTTATGGACGGCTATGTTTTTTAAAGTTCATATTTTGTCTAAGCTTTGTGTTCTCTGGGTTTTGATGAATATTTTTATGGACAATGATCATATATAGTTTTATTTTATAATTTATGTTACAAATGTTGAGTTTTAAGTACATATAGATTTGAGTTTTCTCGACAATGATCATATACAATTTTGAATTTCTCTGGATAATAAATATATTCATACTCCAAATCAACACATAAAAAAGACATTGAATACCCACACATCTAGGGATGGCAATTCAACCGTAACCGAACCGTAACCGAACCGGTCAACGTGGATAATAACCGAGTTGACCACGCCCGCGGTTAAAACCGTGACCGAACCGAAACAAATTGGACAGGTAGGTTAAGGGTATGGTATTTGCCATACCCGACCCGACCCGACCCGAATATTTAAATTATGTAAGACATTTAATTATCACTACAAGAAAAATGCATATAATTAACAGATTAAAAATGACCAAAAAAGAATTTGTCACATTTATTAGTATATGTGACAATTTGTTGTGACGATTCATGATTCGTCAATTATATATTCTATATAATTGACGAATTCTTCGTTAAGTGTACCTTTCGTCACAAAAAACCCCCTTTTTTGCACCAACAGTTGAAGCTATTTACTATAATTGACCAAAATATTCGTAAATTATTGTTCGTCATTTCTATTTTTATTATAATTGACGAATTATTCGTTAATTATAACGTTTGTCACAAAAGATTCTATCTTTTGGCGGCTTGGCGGCAATACCCGCAGGCTAGATAATTATTATAACCGATAAACAAGTTCGTATTTAATGTTTGTCAATTATGTGTTTTATAATTGACAATTGTTTTTGGAAAAAGTAATATTCGTTACAAAAATTCTATGTTTCGCAACAATACATGCAGACTAATTATCATAATTGAACAAAGTGTTCATAATTTGTTTTTCATAAAATATAAATGTGAAAAACTTATATAGTATTAGTCATATTAATTTTGTCGCCTATTAATTGATAAATAAACACAGTAGAACGTAGTTTTAGTGTTTTTGTAAATGACGAAAATTGAGTCTTATTTATGACAAACATTTATTGTTTTTAATTGACTTATATATATAAAAGAAGTTGTGGCTGTTTGTCATCATCTACTATGGGTGTAATGATTCGATTTTGTTCGATTTTACAAAAAAAAAATGAACCGAACCACTTCATCAGTTTTATTTTTGTCAAACTGAATTGAGTCGTGTAAGTAGATAAATCAAAGTAAACCATTATATCGATTTAATTTCAATTTAGTTTGATCATATATGTGAGTTTTTATGCAAAAAAATTAAAAATATATTCTATTAAAAATTGCAAGCTAAAGAGGCATTCAAATCTTGACAATCTATAGAAGTACACAAATTTTTAGTACTATTTTCTATGCAACTTTCCAGTTTAATAAAATTAAACACTAAAAGAAACATAAATAAAGACATAAGGTGTGTAACATTCATGAATACAAAACAAATACATTACATGCGAGACCGATTAAACACTAGACACAAACATGAAAATCTCACACAAACATAAATAGATTATAACCATTCATCTTCATCACATGTGAGACTCATTAAACCTAAGTTTTTAAAATTTACAAGTGTAATACTTTGTATCTTAATTTAAACAGTTGGAGTTCATATGTATTTAATTAAATGGTTATACTATTATTATGATTTTATTCGGTTCGATTCAATTTATATCTAAAAAACTAAAATCGAACTGGAGTGTTTGATTTTTTCATTGCTTCAAAATGTAAACAGTTGTTTATTCAACAAAAATTAATGATTCGGTTCGATTCAATTCAATTTATCATTTTGACCATACACCCTTACAATATGTAAAAGACATATTGATTTAGAATACACAAACAAAATTGCAGGACAACCTAAAACACAAGCAATGGCGGAAATATCCAATCTATCTCAAACACTTAAATAAATATTATAACGAAAATTTCATTATCCCGCCAACAATTTCATCGTCCCTCCAATGATTTTCTGCCCTCTCCTTCGCCCACCCTCCTTCCCTCACCGTCCTCGCTACCTAGTCTCTTCCACGCAGCCTCCTCTCTCATTCTCTCACCCTCCCGACTGCCTCGTCTGGTCTCGTTTCAACTCCAAAGCAATCAAAAGCCAAGCCGAAGTAAACCAATAGCATGTCCTCTCTATCTCCCTCGGTTTTCCTTTTCCAGTCCCTACCTATTTTTGATCTCCCTTTGCACAACTCGTCCGATTCTTGCACAACAGCCGGAATGGCGGATGACGACTCCAGATCAACTTCCTTTGGGTACTCCTACATCTGCAGCTTGATTAGCCTTACAATCAATACCGAGATGCGCTATGAAGGCAACTTTGATTTCGATCTTACTGTAATATTATTTCGAGCTTGTAACTCTGACCTCAAAGCTTGAGTTAAGTTGAAGTTGCAGATAATGTGTTTGATGATTTGTCTCTTACATTTTATTTTTGGGGTTTGTGTTTCTTTGATTTTGGTTTATAATATTTAGATGGGGGATTTGGAGATTAGATGAGATTTGAGCTGTGGATAATGTGCAGGTTGTGTTTCTGAGATTGAATTGTGTTGCTTTTGTGTGAAGTTATTTGTTTGATTTGTTTTTCATGTTCAGGGTTTGTTGGTATGGGTGGTTGGGTTCTGGTCTGGCTGCCAATACTTCAGATCTAAGGCAAAGGTTGAATCCTTTTATCAATTTTAATGCTTGAAACTCATGGATTCTTTTTGTTGGTTGCATCAATTACTTAAAGAATTAGATGCTGAGACTATTCCTGACGTACAGATTGAATTGACAAGTCGATTATGCTAATATTAAGTCTTCTCATGAACATCATAAGCTGGCTAAGGAGTTTTCTATCCTTTATCTAATTGCTGCTGGTTTGTGTTTTGGCCCTTGGATATTAATTAGTATCATTGTCTTTTTAGAGATATAAAACTTAGTTTAGGTATTTCCAAACATTGTTATAAAGAAAAACTAAACGAGCGGGCTATTCTCCTCATTCGTGACCAATGATAATACTTTTGGTTTTTCATATGTGAGATCGACTGTTGGTTAAATGGTTAACCGTGGTTAAACCGAAATCCGACGGGGATGGGGATGGTTTTAAGTTTTCCATACCCGAGCGGTTATGGTGCGGGTATGGTTTTGATATGTCTCGAGACGGATAGGGTACGGTAATACCACTAACCGCCCCGAACCCGCCCCGTTGCCATCCCTACACACATCAACACAAAAGCGAACCTAAAAAAACACAACGCGCATGATGAATACTTATATGATTTTGATATTTTTATCACAAATCCTCACGTCGTTAACTATGTTTCTATTGATTACGCTAATGTTTTCAGATTAATAGATAATAGTGAACCATTATAATAAAAATAAAATGTGAGACTAGGATTAATTTATTTCCTAACTGAAACAGCATTTCACATCAAATTTTTTGAAATATAATTCCAAGAAGCGAAATAGTTCCTCCGTCCTCTAATACATATCGTTTAAAGTTAAGTTAAATAGATTAAGGTGAAGTTAATACTAACGGTAAACAAATTTAATGAGTGGGTGGTTGATGCTTTTTTAAAAAAATTCGAGTAAAAAGTGAAATTGATAGATTATTAATGGTGATGAATGATTTTTTTATTGACTATGATAAAGAAATAATTAATGTTTGATGTTTTAAGGTAGTTATTGATATTAAATATGCATCAAAAATTGTTAAGTGATAAGTAAAAATGAACAAAAAAATTTGATTAAGTGACATGTAAAAGAGGACAGAGTGAATAATTTACTGCAAAAGTGATTAATCATCAAATTACAATTATCTTAATAATATTACGATTTTCACTTAATATAAACTAACATAGCATCTTGATTTCATTTGTAAATCACACCATCACATATATCCCTGCCGTTTTTTTATATATATTAAAATTAATTAAAATGTCATTTTCGTCGTCATCTTGTGCAAAACGCGTTTGTTGTGATCCATCCAAACAAATTTCTTCGCGAAGAAAATTGGCAGAAGAGATCGAAGAGAGCGAAAGCGATGAGAGGGTTCAAGAGCCTGAGCACGAAGGAGCCGTCGGCGATCGATCTCGAGGCCGGAGGAACTCTTTATCCAGGCCTGAGCCATGGCGAGAATCTGCTGCGATGGGGCTTTATCCGGAAGGTGTACGGAATCCTCGCGGCGCAGTTGGTTCTTACCACCATCGTGTCGTCCGTCTTTGTGTTCTCTCCTCCGGTCAATGATCTGCTCAAGGGAAGCCCTGGATTGATGTTGTTCCTCATCTTCTTGCCTTTCGTCTGTATGTCTTCCTATTTGTTCAACTTCCTTCCTGTGTCGGTGGTGGTGGTGTTGCTGTTGTTAAATTCATGGTATATCAGCCTGATGACGTGAGGAATGATATTGATGACTAGATGGTGCTTTGTAGGGGCTTGATTATCTGTTGGATGACTTTTTCCGGCTGGATAACTTAGGGCTTGTGATTTTCTTATCAAATTTGGGGATTTTGCAATATATACATGAACTTTGTATGTACATGTTTTGGATTGTTATGGGTCTGATTTTAAGTCAGGTTCGCCAGTGTTCTGTGCTACTTCTTTCAGCCTATTCTATTATGAAGTCTATATTGTATGGAGTATTAGTGAATTTTCTGTAGCTGCGGGTTGTTGTGTCTTTAGTTGGTAGATTTATAAACTGTTTTGTAGTGATTTATGCCACCATTGGCCTATGTAATGCTTATTCATGTTAGTGGTAGACTTGTCCTGTCAATTAATGTGTTTTCTCATTTCATTGTACTTGGTATTTGGATGTGTATGACACTGCGACGCTGATTGTAGGAGAAGGATTATGCTGCAGATAGTAGTTCAGAAGTTCTATGATGAACATATTACAAGAGCTGTACTTGAACATTGTGATTTATTTCCTGGAACATCCATTAAGCAATTCTTGATATATTTTCATAAGCAGGAAAAGGACAGCAGTTCTTCTAGACTTTGATAGTTTTGCAGTTAGAGGACCATAAAATGTTGGTCGAAAAGGTCTTGTCTGCCTATTAATTTATCCGATTCACTGAATCAGTTAGTTGATCGTTTTCTTTATTGTAGCTTGTTGTATATTCTTTATTTGATTATGAAGAGGCTAAAGTAGTTTATTTAGTAGCGGGTTGAATTCCACATGCTTTTCGTTTACAATGTTATAATTTACTAATCTCAGCAATCTACATTATTTTCAGTACTTTGGCCCTTGTATATCTACCAGCAGAAGCATCCTCTGAACTTTGTTTTCCTTGGACTTTTCACGGCATGCCTGAGTGTTAGTGTTGGAGTTACATGTGCTAACACTGATGGTGAGTAACATTTCTGTTGTCTCTATGTAACTTATATGATCTCCATGAGTAGATTGTTACATTTAAACTTGTATCCTTGTTTGTTGTGTTGGCAGGTAGCATTGTGCTTGAGGCATTGATCTTGACGTCTGCTGTGGTTTCTGCACTAACTGCCTATACATTCTGGGCATCTAAGAAGGGAAAGGACTTCAGCTATCTCGGGCCTATCCTCTTCTCCTGTCTCATGGTCCTTGTCGTCACCGGATTCATGCAGGTATTTATATATTCACATGTTTGTATATTACCTTCCTTGAAACCGATTGATGAACCATCTGCCTAACTGATACTTTGTTTGCTTCATATAGATGTTCTTCCCGCTGGGACCTGTATCAAATGCGATATATGGAGGGCTAGGTGCTATGATCTTCTCTGGCTACGTTGTATATGATACCGACAACCTCATCAAGCGTCACACTTACGACGAGTACATCTGGGCATCTGTGACTCTATATCTGGACATCCTCAACCTATTCCTCACCATTCTGAGAATGATGAGGTCTTCAGATTAAATGCCTCAAACTCCTAGTGACATCCTACAAATGGTTGAAGTCAAATATCTATGAAGTTCTATTGCCTTTTTAACTTTTGCCAGCTACGGAGCTACTTGTGTGTCATGAGATCTGAACTTATAGCAATAATAATTCATTTCATTTCCTAAGCAAGCATTCTTGAAATGTGAATATTTGATATTGTGGACAATTTTACTAATTGTATGACTGAATACGTCTTCCTTTTAGCGGTTCTATACGGCACTTGAAATGGTTACTTGATGACATTTGTGTTCCTCATGGGCTAGTGCATCGATGGTGGTGGAATGTTCTATAGGAGAATCACATGCAAACATTGGGGCAAGACAGATGCTTTCATTGACTTCAGCTTAACCAAATCTTCCATTGGAAGCTCCTTCCTGAGAAGCCCCAAAGCTATAAGAACAATTTGCCTCTGTCGTCTACGATGGCTAACCCTCAGCTCCTGCCGCCATCTGAGGTTTAATCTGCCGTGCATACCGTAAAAACCAACACCATCCACCCCCAAAATCAATGTTCTTCCCTGACCCCCAAACAGAGCATGTGCTGCGGTGTGGAGCATCGGTCAAGAATATTTCTTCTTCCACGAGCTTTGAAGACATTATCATGTTGTCTTGTAGTGTCTCCTTTCAATTATCATCGGTCCTGTCCCCATCTTCTTCAACAAGGTTTTTAATCATGCCCTTTGCAAGAACCTCCCAGAATTGCTGCAATGGGTGATATTTTTGTGCACGTAGGAATAAAGATGCCCAAAACTTCTGCCAACCTTGGAAGTTGGATCCATAAACCAGCACCAGCCCCAGCACCATCAGTTCAGGAAGAGTTTCTTGAACATATCTCAACAGGCCTGCGCTAATAAGCTGCGATTCTCTAATATATTTTATATTTAACTCTACGGATTTTTGTATAGTTCAAGGCTTTAAGCTAATAGTATATTGAGTTTGCATATTTTCAGGTTATTTTGTTCATATTGATGAAATTTAGCTAAAACAAGAGTCGTTCTTCCGTGCTCCGGGAGTAGGTACTCCCTCAAGTGATGTTGTGTTAAATTTATTCAAAACGGCGTCGTTTTATTTGATTCTCCTCGTGCCTTCATTTTGTATTTTACAAAAACTGCGTCGTTTTTTGTGTTTTATAATAAAAACGTGCTAAACTTCTTTCTTCATTAGAATTTATTGCATATTCACCAGAATTGGTTATATATTCACCAGAATTGCTCCTATTTTATCAGATTATTTTGTAGTCTTTATTCATTATTTTTGCTTTCATTTTCTACAGAAATGCCTCGATATTCATCAGAATTGCTTATATATTCATCAGAATTGCTACTATATTTATCAGATTATTTTTTGATCTTTATTCATTTTTTTGCTTCCATATTCCTCATAAATGACTTGATATTCATCAGAATTGCTTATATATTCACCAGAATTCCTCCTATATTTATCAGATTTTTTTTGTCTTTATTCATTATTTTTGCTTTCATATTCTTCAGAAATGCCTCGATATTCATCAGAATTGCTTATATATTCACCAGAATTGCTCTTATATTTATCAGATTATTTCATGGTGTATATTCATTATTTTTGCTTCCATATTCTTCAGAAATGTCTTGATATTCACTAGAATTACTTATATATTCACCAGAATCGCTCCTATATTTATCAGATTATTTTATGGTGTATATTCATTATTTTTGCTTCCATATTCTTCAGAAATGCCTCAATATTCACCAGAATTGCTTATATATTCATAAGAATTGCTCCTATATTTATCAAATTATTTTTTTATCTTTGTTCATTATTTTTGCTTCTATATTCTTCAAAAATGCGTCGATATTCACCAGAATAGCTTATATATTCACCAGAATTGCTCTTATATTTATTAGATTATTTTATGGTGTATATTCATTATTTTTGCTTCCATATTCATCAGAAATGCCTCGATATTCACCAGAATTGCTCCTATATATCAGATTATTTTTTTGTCTTTATTCATTATTTTTGTTTCCATATTCTTCATAAATGTCTGGATATTCACCAAAATAGCTTATATATTCACCAGAATTGCTCCTATATTTATCAAATTATTTTATGTCTTTATTCATTATTTTTGCTTCTATATTCATCAGAATTCATTGGATATTCACCAGAATTTCTTATATATTCACCAGAATTATTCCTATATTTATTAGATTATTTTATGGTATTTATTCATTATTTTTGCTTTCATATTCATCAGAATTCATTGGATATTCACCAGAATTGCTTATATATTCACCAGAATTACTCATATATTTATCAGATTATTTTATGATGTATATTCATTATTTTTTCTTTCATATTCAACAGAAATGCCTCGATATTCACCAGAATTGCTTATTTATTCACCACAATTACTTTAATATTTATCAGATTTTTGTGTGGTCTTTATTCATAATTTTTACTTCCATATTCTTCAAAAATGCCTCGATATTCATCAAAAACTCATCGATATTCATCATAAATAGCTGTATATTCTTCATATTGTTTACTAAAGAATATACAACTATTTCCATTAACAAAACGACATCGTTTTGTTTTAAATCAAAACGACATCGCCAGAGGGAGTAGGTACTCCCAGAACATGTAAGAATTTATGCTAAAACAGGAGCAAACGTGGTAAACGAGCAAAAATAAAACGGAAGAAAGGACGGACGCCCACAACATGAGCCATGTTGCACGCAGTTTCAATAGGTCAAGTGCGTACAATTTTTAAATTTTCTCAATGTTGAGATGTCGACGACCATAAATTTCGCATATAATGTTTAATTAAATTGATTTAGTTTGCATTGGAAATCTAGAAGTCCTCTAAACTTTCATTTTAGGACAAAAGTCAAAATCCAACTCGTTAAGTCAGCTTGACAAATTTGCAGAATAAGTTTCCAACTTTCTCACATTTTATTCCATTCGATTTGTCATCGATTGAAGCCAGTTTTTGAATTTTTTTAGAAGATATTTGAAATTAATTATCAAGATACATACTAATAGTGTCAGAAAGTTTTCTACGAGGATTCATAGTTCTACTTCTAATTGATTTATGTCTTGTTTCTTATCTAAATATAAGTTTTGGTCTTAGAATTATGTGTGAACCACAAATATTTCATCCTTCTCTCATTCACCATGTTTTTTTGTCATGGGGTTGTAAGCTATCCTTTCTTCTCTCTTTTTTTTAATATTAATTATTTTATTAAAAGGTGATCCAAAGGATCTTTTTGGCGATAGAGCCTACATTGATAGAGATGTATCGGAGATCCTACATAGAAGATGACTCAACGAATCTATTGAAGGGGAGGTTGTCAGCTGAAAAACTTGCTGCTGGGCGGGGTCTGGCACCTAATTGGGCTTCCTCTTGTGGGTGACTTAACGGGCTGGGCTACTCGGGCTGGGACTGCAAGAATGCGCATGGGCGGCGCATCGACTGAGGAGGGGGCACTGCAGGGACGCGCCTAGACGGCGCATCAATCGAAACGCAGACATCACGGCCAGTAAGGGCGCCGTGCATGCCCAATCTGCAGCCAACCGGTGTGGGAGCCGCCGAGCCCAGAGCCTATGAGACTCGACGGTCAGATTTGGCGCTGGAGCAGTCGGAGGGCGCGGCGTCGGATTTCGGGAACTAACACAGCCTTTTGGTGCTACTCTTGTCAACGAGTGGCTAATTCATCTTGTAAATTTGAGTTATTTAACTTGTGACAACAATAAATTTAAAAAAAAAATCTAAAAAGAATCCTGAACTATCACCATTTAAGGTACGTGGATTGTTCAAACAAATTCACTAAGGTTATCCAATGGAACATTTCATGATCTTCGAACAAACTCGATTAGAACGATTCTATTTCTTAATTTAAACCTCATTAAGGTTATCCAAAGTGTCAGTGGATTGTTCCATCCGAAGTGCCAGATCCAAATCCATACAATAGAGGATAATTTTCAATGTTTTTTAATCTCTAAAGTTTCTTCCACTAAGCATTGAGATATTAGTTGCTTGAATTTGAAAATTTTGGAGCAATAGCAACAGAAGCTGGATATAAAATGAAAGAAATATAAGGCTCACATAAGTTTAGAAAATTATAAAAACTACATAAAGGTAACCATATTCAAAGACATTGAGCACTCCACTAAAATTTTATCTTTGGACCAAATATTGATGAGTAAGTGACATCTTGTGTTGTAACTAAATAATGACAACAATAACACATCGAATAATAAATATTCCTTTAGGCCAATTTAATTTTCATATGTAAACTAGATAGTCATTACTCATTTTATCACAACAACGTCACATGATTTTGTCAAAATTTATCTTTCTTTGGGCCGATAAATAATTAAAAAACCACATGTATAAAAACATTTATAATTTTAAAAAAATAATACCCACAAAAGAGGTCACTTTGGAGACATATTATTTCAATTAAGTTATTTTAAAATTATAATTTACGGATATTTAATAATAACAATGGTTAAACCCGAACAGTAAAAACATATACCTCGTATATTTGAATAATGCAAACAATTTAAACTAGACTACCATATGATTTACAGAGTGTAAAATAATGTACTAAAGCTTGATTTAAAGTTTTACTCAATACATATTAAAAGTTATCAACAAATACCAAAAGTAATCAATCATTTATTTTTATTTTTTATTCATAATGATTGCATGAATAGTTGAATGCAACAACTCAATTGAACCTAAAATTCTGAATTCATGAAAAAGTTAATCAATTGAATTGATGACATCACATGAATTAAAAATGCGCAGTAAAGATAATAATCATAAATAAGAAATAATAAAAGATAAATCTCATATTTGATATTAAACTACAACTTGATACTACACCAAATAACAATATATAATTCTTAATAATAAAACATGTTTAGCTCTGATACCACTTATATGAATTTTTAATTCTCAAGTACAATATCTTTCATGTTAATTATCAAGAATAATAACGTGAAATATCTGAATCCACGATGACTTAGTGAGATATTGTGTTTACTGTTGTAATTTCTTTACCAATCAAGAATAATAGGTGTGTGACCTTCCTCAAGGATAACTCTATTCTCTAATGAGATCTTAGTCTCTCTTCCTTATGGGGAGAAGAAGAGTGCTGGGGACCATAATCAATTGCCTACATTTATACTGCTTATTAGGGTACCTGTAATCACCTTAATTAGGTGATATTGGTATCCACTCATTAATAACCATATTATTGCACGAATCATAAACAATCCTTTATTGGTATCTACTCATTAATATCCATATTATTGCAGGAATCATAAACAATCTTTTTTTTTACATTACAAAGGATAAATACAAAGAAAATATATGTGCACTCAACTACCAGTGTGGGGCTTCGAACCCGAGACCTTGCGGTTGACGGGTGACTCCTTGCCACTTGGCTGCCACCCTTGGTGGCATAAATGATCTTTATTAATAATAAAATATCAATCTAATAATAGCTAATATAATTAAAAATCATAATAAACAAATATAGAATAGGAAATCAAATTTCCTTACATAATATAGTTGGTTTGCTGGTCGAGCTCTAAACATATAGTCATAAGACATAATACCGTTAAAAATATTTTCAAAGCGATAATCTTTATTGATTACTAAATGACTATTATGAAAGTAAAAATAGACAATAATAGAAATGAGGATGAAGTTGCTTTTGATAGTTTTAATAGCGTCATCCTAGTCAAATTAACCCAAGGTGTCATGGTGTAAATTTAATGAGATATCTAAACTATGAAGTAAATTGTATATACTATAAAATTTGTTGATTTATGTATGTTTAAGTGCATAATATCATAGTAAGACGAAAATTGATATGAAAAGTGAATCGTAAAATTTAACATTTAATTATAATTGTTGTTCATCAGATGATATATTCATCAAATGAGTTGTTGTGTTCATTAGATTTGATTATATGTTCATCAGAAGAGCAACTATGTTCATCAAATGAGCCTAATTTGCTTTTATTGATATTTATTTTACTATGCTTATCATATGAGTGTCTATGTTCATCAAATGAGCTACTATGTTCATCAGATTTGACAATAAGTTTATCAGATGAGCTATTGTATTCATCAGATTTGATAATATGTTTATCATATTATCTAATATGTTTATTGGATGATATGCTCATCAGATGAGAGGATATGTTCATCAAATGAGCTATTATATTCATTAGATGATGTGTTCAGCAGATGAGTTGCTATGTTCATTAGAGTTGATAATATGTTCATCAGATAAACTATTATAATCATTAAATGTTATGTGCATCAAATGAGCTGCTATATTCATCGAATGCACTACTGTGTTCATTAGATTTGATGATAAGTTCATTGGAAGAGCTACTATGTTTGTCAGATGAGCTTCATTCACTTTTGTTGATGTTTATTCTACTTTGTTCATCATCTAAGTTGTAATGTTTATTAGATAAGTTGTTATATTCATCAGATATGAAAATATATTCATTAGATTAACGGATATGTTAATTAGATTATATATTCATCAGATAAGCAATATGTTCATCAGATGAGCCGATATATTCATCAAATGAGTTGTTATATTCATGAGCTATAATATGTCTATCAAATGAGCTACTATGTTGATCAAATTTGATAATATATTCATCAGATGAGCTATTATTTTCATCAGATGAATAAACTAGTTTTTAATGAATGTAAAAATATAAATATGTGAATTAGTTTTTTATTTGGACTTTTCTGTAAAAATAAATTTTTTAATTTTTTACTGTTTATTTAAGGAATGATTGAGTGTTTAAAGAAAACGACGTAAAATGATGTCATTTTCGAGCGAGAGCACCCATCTCCACCCATGAGTCATTGTTTCAAATGACTCCAAACTCTTTTATGTTATAATAATAATATTTTAAAGCATTTTTATTTCATAAATTATACAATGTATAATGAAAATTCTTTTTATAATTAAAATATTGATGAATGCATGTTAGAAAGTTCGTAATGTTAAATTTTTTTAAAAATCATAAGAAATTTTATTAATTAAAAAGTTCGTATCCAATTGAAAATTTATAAGTTATAACTTTTTTCAAAACAATTCATGATAAAAAAAATACATGCATATAATAACTGAAAATTTCATGATTCTTACAAAGCTCGTAATAATGAATAAATGGCTCTTTGTTACTTCTTTAGGATATAGTAGCTATTTAAGATTAAATTAATGAATAAAATATTAATAATAGTTATTAAAAAATTTAATTAGTAAGTATTTAATAAAAGGAATTACTAATATTAATCAATTTCTTTATGGCTCATTTAAGATTAATTTCATGGTGTGTTTTGGCCTTTATATTTAACCTTTTATTATAAACCTAGACAACAATCACTGCACTCCTATCTTGAAACATAGTTGATTTTCATGTTTATGCTCACTTTGACTATATTCACCATTTAGTTCATGAGTATTTTAGAAAACTGAGTATTTCTTTTATAAGTGGCTATTCTTGGACTTACATATAGGTGATTAACTTTCTTCTTGTATCTCTTAGATTTTGAACTTGACTCTATCAACTTAACAATTCTTTTGATGAATATATAATTAAATATAATGAATATAACAGCTCATCTGATGAACATATCATCTGATAAACTTAACAACTCATCTAATGAACACGACATCTCTTCTAATGAATATATTATCAAATTTGATGAACATATTTATAAAATCTACTGAACATGACAACTCATCTAATGAACATATCATCTGATGAACAATGTTGCTAATCTAATAAAGCATATTATCAAATCTGATGAACATAGTAGCTTATCTGATGAACATAATAATTCGTCTGATGAATGTAATAGCTCATCTTTGGAATATATGAGCTCATATAATGACCATATCATCCAATGAAAATAGTTAAATTTATTAATTTAATATTTAATCTAAATCTTATAAATTAAGATAATATATATTTTTTTTTCATAATTTTTTAATTATTTATTTATTTTTTAATATTCAGTTGAGAAAAAAAATGAATATTTTTATAAAAACGATATAAACAACGTCGTTTTCGTCTCAAAACACACATCTAAATAGATTAGTGCTATAGACACACCCAAGAATTTACGCATTTGAAGCTTATTTATGGCTTGAGTAAATCAAAAGGTTCACTTTGTGTCCGGTTCAACAGCCGACTCCACCGATTGCCTCAAAATCGATCCATTTCCAAAAGCCACAACACCAACACCGAACCTCAACTCTCTCTCTCTCTCTCTATTTCTCTATCTCTCTCTCGTCCGATTTGGATTCGGCGGTCCATGAAAAAGTATGATCGCATCAACGCCTACCTGCCCGACGAGTTGATCACTGAGATCCTCCGCCGCCTCGACGCCAAGTCCCCCCGCGACGCCTGCTCCCTCGTATGCAAACGATGGCTCAGGCTCGAGCGCCTCAGCCGGACCACGCTCCGAATTGGTGCATCCGGGAACCCCGACCTCTTTGTGAACATTTTGTCCCGCCGATTCTGTAACGCCACCAGGATATTTGTCGACGAGCGCCTCTCGATTGCGCTGCCGGCACCTCCTGTAAGACAACTTCTTACTTTGGATGAAATTGTTGAGAATTTAGGTGTTTGTTTGTGCGGTGGGGTTGCATTCGGTGCATGCAGTCTGCTGTTGATGGGGAATCCGAATGATGTGAATTTGGAATGATTTGATGTTGACATTGACCAAGTTCAGTGCGTGGAATTGGGGCCTGTGAGTGGATCAGGCTTGGTCCAGTCATGTTAACTTGGATGAATTTCATTTTGTTGTTACTTTTGATTGAATGACATAGTTCTATTTGAAAATGATTGGATCCCAAATACATACATCATGATAAAAAAAAATAGCTTCTTGCCAGTGTTTTTTCTTCTTCAAATTTGTGGTTTATTTCTAGTTAGTTTCGGTAAAATTACAAGAGGATGCTCATTGCTGCTTGGATCAGTTAGTTGCTTGGATTAATTAGTGCTGAAGATTGTCACGAAAAATGTAGTACCAAACAGGTTTCATATGCAAATTCGGCTTTTGAATCAGGTCGATACTTCTGTTGGCCTTCAACAACTGTAAAGTAACAGCTTCAAGGATAAGAACTCGAAAAGTGCAATGATTTTCTTAATTTCATTTTTTCATTTATGCTTATGTGTACTGTCCTGTTGAGTTGTTGGAGTCTGTTCATTGCTTTAATGATGAGGTTAGGAAAACATTGATAGTTGCTATTTTAATTTGGTTTATCAGGGAAGAAGGCGTAGCCGTGGTCAATCTCCTATATCATCTCTAAAAATCAAGTGTACCTCGACTTCAAATTGTTCTGATGATGGTCAGCTGGAAACTTACTGCTTGTCTGATGCTGGGTTGGCTTATGTCGGTGAGGGTTTTAAGAAACTTGAAAGATTGAGCTTGATCTGGTGCTCTAATGTGTCAAGCACTGGGTTCATATCTTTGGCTGAGAAGTGCAGATCTTTGAAGTGTCTAGATTTACAGGTGCCTGCCTAGTGCTTACTTATTATCAATCGGAAAATGTTAGGTACTAAGTATATGTTGTGTGCAAAAATATACTATATGTTGTACTCTCCTTACCTACTGCTATATTTGCTTAGAGTTCTGGATTATATGATGTGTTCTTCAAATTAGGGGAATTATATCTATATTTGTTTATGAAAGCACACCATATGATATGCTCTCCATGCATATGTATCCTTCCGAATTCACCTTCGAATTCTTCATTCTAGATTCTACGCTGTATTTTTTGTTGGCTAAAAACGTTTTTGTCGTAGTGGCCATGTTATATCGTCAAGCAAGTTTCAAAATGCCATGCACATTTTTCTATTTAAACCAACATCCAACTAATATGCTCCATTCAAAGATAGCTGCCATATACCAAGTTTAAAAAGCCATGCACGTTTTTATGTGCTTGTCATTAACTAGGTTCCGAGTACATTGTCAAATCGTCATATAGCATTTTCCCAGAACTGAGAACATATGTATACAAGCATATGCTTTTACTTGTAGTAAAGCTTTCTATGACACATTGGGATCGTACCACTTCCATTCAGTCAATGTTTACGTATATGAATTGTAGACTTGTTGATAGATATTGAATCTGCTTATTCCTGGTTTTGCATTTAGGGTTGCTACGTGGGAGACCCTGGCATAGCTGCTGTTGGGGGATGTTGCAAGCAACTTGAAGAAATAAACTTGCGCTTCTGTGAAGGATTGAGTGACACAGGTTTGATTGAGCTAGCGAAGGGATGTTCAAAATCACTGAAGGTGATAGGAATCGCAGCATGTACAAAAATTACAGATGTCTCGTTGGATGCGGTGGGCTCTCATTGCCAGAATCTTGAAATATTGTCGTTAGATTCTGAATTCATCCATAATGAAGGGGTACTGGCTGTTGCTCGGGGGTGCCCAGTGCTGAAAGTCTTGAAGCTTCAATGTGTTAATGTAACAGACGAAGCTCTGCAATCTGTGGGATCAAGTTGTCCGTCTCTGGAGCAATTAGCTCTTTATAGCTTCCAGAAATTTACTGATAAGTGAGTTCCTCAAGCTCAGTATCACTATTTCCAGAGTGGCATGTAGAAATTTATTTCTATAAGGTCATGCAATTCTAGCAGAATATCATGTTCTGTAATTGTTTCTCCGATTTTTCCATGTCTTTCTGAAATGCACCACTACACAAACATTTATAATATCTGCATCAATGCTGAGTGTTATTTTTGTGTTTTCAGGAGCCTACAGGCCATAGGAAAGGGGTGTAAAAAGCTGAAAGATCTTACATTAAGTGACTGCTTCTTTTTGAGTGATAAGGGCCTAGAATCTGTTGCTACTGGTTGCACGGAGCTTACACATATAGAAGTCAATGGCTGCCACAATATCGGGACAAATGGGCTTGAGTCTATCGGAAAATCTTGCAAGTGAGTGATTCAATCAAAAGGGCATTTGTATAGAACGTCATTTCACTGAATGTATACTAGGGCTTAACATTTTGAGAAGGGCATGCTCACCCCATAAAACCTTGCTTGTAACCGAAGTTGCACAGATACGGGGACGAGTAGGTAAATGGGTACGGGTACAGATATGAGAAACATGAATTTTAAAATTATTAGAAACGGGTACGGCAAAAAAAAAGTTAAAATTTTCTTTAAAATTTATTATTTTTACTTGTTACTTGAAAAATTCACAAATAACTAGTCATTATGAGCAAAATGGAAAATATTATATTTCTTACATACAGACATCCAACAAAGATATCTAAGTAAATTTTTCAAACATACAATTAGTGATTTTAAGCCGCTAAAGTTATAGAAAAAGTTATTTCAAGTTTCTGGAGTTTCCGTTTTAGAAACGGGTACGGGTTTATGTGCAACATAGCTTGTAACCATTGTTTAGGCCCCATTTTTCCTCGAAATATCTATCTATATTTTTTGTTCATGTTTCATCCCTTGCTGTTTCGCATCCTATTTAGGTAATGCATCTATGACTTTATGAATTTTTTTAGCTCTTCATGGGTGTGGATATCATTAGCATGGTTAGTTTTGATTGGATAGACATGCTTTAATTTTTTCATTGAGGTATTAGGGGCTGCTTCCTGGTACTTCCATACCATTTCTACAACAAATTGTCAAGTTTTCAATGAAATTGCTTTTTATATTTTTATGTTTTTTAGAGAAATATGTTTGTTTTGATCGTGGAACTATTATGGGGGGAGTGATGTATCTTTGTATAGGATTTTAGTCATGAAATGAAGCAAAAATCTGCTGTGATGTCGAGTAATTTGTTATAAAACCATGTGGCATGCTTTAGCGTAAACATGATTCAGTGTCATGTTTATAGATTGCTGATTTGACATATTATCGCTTGCCTCTTTGACATCTCCGTTGTTGCATTGTTCTGTTGCAGTAGTGTGAAGTATCTGGCATTGGTGCAACACATTGGTTGCACACCCTTTTTCAGTATATTTATTTGAATAGCGAATGCACTCAGCTGCACTTCACTGTAGATTTAGAAATTATTTTGATAAGTAAACTTATGTGCTGGTTTTGAACTAGAGCTAGCATATGATTATTTTGGTATTAGCTTCATAGTTGGTGAATATGAATCACAGGCAACTATTAGAGTTGGCTCTTTTATACTGTCAAAGAATTGGCAATCAGGCTCTAGTTGAAGTTGGTCATGGATGCAAATTTCTGCAAGCTCTTCATTTGGTAGATTGCTCAAGCATTGGAGATGCTGCCATATGCGCTATAGCTAAAGGATGCAGGAATTTGAAGAAATTACACATTCGGCGATGCTATGAGGTATTTTTCTTGTCATCCATGATCTTGTCATCCTGCTCTTGGTAATGGATTCTGAATTTTCGGTGTACATGAGTATTTTTACAGTTGGGATAAATTGTAAGGGAGTGCCAGAATCTGTACAATTTATTTGATCCAGTATTGAATTCCAAGTAGCTCATTCAGAATTGGACACTCAGAAAGAACCATCCACAAGAGGGAAATGGAACAAATGAGATGACCTCAATAATTTTTCTATAACTAGACTGAACAAAAATGGCTCATTTTGCTGCGTATCATTTTTATTTTTGGTTTGCCAACATGTACGAGGACTAAAAACCAATACATGGTAGGTCAAGGTACATAATGCTAGCTCAGTAAAACACTTGGAATTGTGAATGCATCCCACTCTTGTTATGCATTTACAAATTGTCACATACTCGGATGATCAGAATATTTGAGGTGTAATTCATCTCAGCAACTTGCCATGACTAGATTGGGAATAAAGGGATTGTTGCTGTTGGTCATAATTGCGAGTACCTCTCAGACCTGAGCCTCCGTTTCTGTGATAGGTAACTTCCTAACTGCCTCAGTAAATCTCCATATGCTCTAGTATACAAATATTCTTTTACTGGTCATCTGTTGATTAAGTGCATATGGTATCACAGTGGAACCATAATTAGTTATCTTGTTCCCAGATAAAAAGCCATCGGTCAGCTAGTTTTCCAAAACCCCTGTATATAGTCAATACTTAGCAATGATCAAATCTCTATTTCCAGGGTTGGGGATGAAGGGTTGATTGCTGTCGGTGAAGGATGCCCGTTAGAATATCTGAATGTAAGTGGTTGCCATCGTGTTGGGGATGATGCAATAATCGCTGTTGCAAGAGGTTGTCCGGACCTTAAATATCTAGATGTCAGTGTTCTTCAGGTGTGTAGTCTTTGCCCTTTTGAACACTTAGTGCATATCTCCTATAAACTCCTAAACATATTTTTGCATGCGATGTTTGAACACATTTGTGAGGCATTGCATTTGATATTCTTTTTTATCCATTAGTTCCTAAAACTTTTCTCTACTCAATTTCCCAGTACCTAGGTGACATGGCCATGGCTGAGTTGGGGGATGGGTGCCCTCAATTAAAAGAAGTAGTGTTATCTCACTGTCACGAAATCACAAATGTCGGGTTATCGTATCTTGTTAGCAAGTGCACATTGCTTGAAATCTGCCATATGGTTTATTGCCCAGGCATTACATCGGAAGGAGTAGCGACTGTTGTCTCAGGTTGTGCCAACATTAAGAAGATCCTGGTTGAGAAAGGAAAGGTTAGCGAGAGAACCAAAAGAAGGGCTGGGTCTGTAATTTCGTACCTCTGTGTTGACCTATAATGAACGCTGTGTGGACCGTAGTCTATCTGTAACAGTTTTATTGGTTTTTTCACATGATGGAGGGTATTAGGGTTATTGACAGCTCAGGTGATGCTGGTGTAACAGTATCAGGGTAATGCTTGGACAATGTCGTAGTAGGCTGATGTCTTTACATTGAAGCAGCTCTGGCTGTGGCTGTGGCTGTGGCTGTGGCTGTTTATAATATAGGAATAAGGAGTAGTGTCATCAATAAATTCAATACACTGGAAATGGTAGATGTTGATATCTCTCATCCATGTGCTTCTTTTCCATTCCCTCAATAGGCTATACATAACTGAATGATATTTGTTTTGTTTTGTTGGAAAAATAGCAGCATTGCACTGCAGCTGAAGAGAGGTGCTGTGTTTATTATTGCCTTTTTTAAAAAATAAATAAATTACAGTCAAGAACTGCCGCTTTCAAAAATAATATATATAAATCAAACTAAAGACAATATTAAAACACGAGAACTAGACCAAATTGGGAAAAAATATTCCATCCATTTTTACAAAGAAAAAAAAACTAGTAAAAATGTAATTATGAGTTGACCTGAAATCATTCTCCCTACCCGAAAAACAGAACTTTGCATATTGGAACGCAGCGTTTTGCTTCCAATTAATCTATTCTTCCAAAATAGTGCTTGGCTGGTGCTCGGATTAAATAAATTTTCGAGAGCTGCTCGTCAAATGGAAAGGAGGAAAGCCATGTCCGGTTGCAGCATCAGAGCCCTCTGGATCCTCAACAACTCCGACTCCGTCGTCTTCTCCAGGTTCGCTTCTTCAGCCGTTGGCCTTCTCCGATCGCCGCTCACTTTTTTCTTAATTTTTCTGATTCGCTGACTGCCTCAGATTCAACCATGGGAGTTTTCAATCCGTTTAAATCCTAGCTTGCCTATTCATATATGATTTTCCCAACAAGTTGTGGGTAACTGTCGATGAGAATGTTCGTTTTTAATTTATATGTAATTGTGCTTCTTTTGCTGGATGTGGCGTACTCAATCGAATCTGATTTTAAGGATTTGAAGATTTTGTGGAAATATTCGGATTGCCGAAATACTTGCAGCATCCTAAAGATTGTTATGACCTGAGTTTTTTTCTTCTTTTGTTTGGGATATTGGTCAGGAGGTTTCCAGTTGTTGAAAAGCGTTGGCGTGCGTCTTGCAAGGCCGATAGCGAAAAATCCAGTGATGATGATAACAAGTACTCAGTTTCTCATTTGCTTCCTTCTGATCCTCAGATCGCTGCTGCATTCACAGAGCATAAGAGAAGGTTAGTGACTGAAATAGAACTAACCACAAGCAGTACTGGATTATGTTAACTATTAGGCGGTGTAGTTTATGTTTGGTGCATACCATTGAGCTGAATGTATATTTACAAATACAAATATCTAAAGTCGTATAGTTTCTAAAACATTGTTGTATTGCTAGTTCAACATTGTGTCTCTTGAAAGCAGAATCCTCAGTTGACTGAATTTTTGGTTGTGCTCTCTGATTAAGTTCTTTTAGATGGAGCAGATGGCAAACTCACGCGCAGCATATCTTTTCGGGATAGTATTTGAACTTTAGTTTGGTGAACTGGGATTGCATACATTGCATGATTAATGAACTGAATCTTTTGCCTTTTTGAAATCTCAAAAATATTATTCACACGGATCCGTGATCCATAAATTATGTACATTTGAGGCACATAATTTCTGTAGTTATTGTTAGAAGCTTGCTGATCTAAAACCTAGCTGACAAGCATTTATCAGTATGAGAACTTGGGTATACCTGTCCAGTGTCTACACATACAATAAAAATAAACCTTTTCATAATCTAGTAAATGACACCTGAATTTGCCTTTTTCTCTCCAGTTTCTGTTTTCAAAATAAGCCCACAAGTATATTCCCTTTGTCATATCTTTCGTTTTGAATCAGCAATCAGTGAATCACTTGCTTTCTCTTGATATAGGGAGGGATCTATAAGGGGATACGGTTTACGGTTGAAGCAGTCTACAGAAGGGTCTGATTCTTGGGTCGATGATCCAATTACACGTCATGTCATCAGCCTCTCTATTAATAAGGATGAAGAAGAAGAAAAATATGCACTGTGGCCGTTTGTGCTGCATGTAAGAAGCTACTTTTGCATCCTCGTGTTGCCTTTAGTTGAACCCCGGCATCTGAAAACTTATGCAAGGTTAAGTAAGAGAGCAGATTGTGGGAATGCTGTTGGGCTTGATGAAAGTTTATCCTCACTTTTAGTTGAACTTCCATCCATCACAGGGTATGGTAAGTTGCTTTATTCACCAAATATTTATCGTATGGAGAAGTGGTGCATTTTTCTATTGACATGATAAGTTGCTTTACTCACCAAAATTTTCATATGAGAAGAAAGTGGTTCATTTTTCTATTGATATGTTATGCCAGAGGCATCATGCTTTGTTCTAAAACTTACGAAGAAAAAACAAATTTTAATAATCAAATAGATTTCCTTTGTTCACGAATATTTTTAAGCTAGATGAGTATACTCTTACTTTTATAAGATTAGAGATGGCATGAGAAATATTTAATCGAACATACTTGGGTATCAAGTGTCTTTCCTCTATTGACTCTCTTTCCCTCCTTATTTTGATAGATATATCAATGACCTCTCACCTGTTTGGATTAACTTATACATGCTGGCATGGTCAACATGCATTCAACATCTGGACTGTTTTTGGGCGGTTGTAAGATCATATTTGAGGATATCTGTGACTCTTTTGTGATCATGATTATTCGTATTCTCGTTTACTCAGAGCTTTCATGGTCGGCCAGACTGTTGGGGATATAATTGTCGGTGATGCTGCGGAGCCAGAGATATTTGTAAGTGCTTCTCCATCTGTTGGCGGCTTGCTGGATTCATTGACTGGAGGCATTGGAATAGCTGGTATCTCTTCAAGGGCAAAACCTGTGGCTGCTCCAGTTGCATCATCCACAGCAAGTGGTACTGGTTCCGGATCATTTGCTTTTGATGGTTCAAGGACTGGCTCAAGGACTGTTGATAAAGAAGCACTTCGGACTTTCATTAGTAGCTCGATGCCCTTTGGTTGGTACTTTTTTTTCTGGTATCTCTCTTCTTGTGTTATGTAAAATAGTTAATCCAACTGGCTTTAGAAATTAGGAGTTTAACGCTATAGTACACTTAAATTTTTTCTTTTATGTATGATTAGGCACACCTTTGGACCTCAATTACGCCAATATATCCACCATGAAGGTGAATGGATTTTATTCCTCGGATGTGCTCCCTTCGGATCTAAAGTTACCAGCTTGGAAACCGTATTTATATAAAGGAAAACAAAGAGTTCTTTTTACAGTGCATGAAACAATTCATGCGGCCATGTACGATCGTGATGAGATTCCGGATAATTTATCAGTTTCAGGTCAAGTGAACTGTCGAGCCGAATTAGAAGGGTTGCCTGATGTTTCATTCCCCTTAATAGGCATGCATACTTCTCGGACTGAGGTTTTATCATTCCATCCTTGTGTTCAAATTCCTGAGCACGGTGTAGACAAACAAGCTGTTGTTTTTTCACCACCCTTGGGTAATTTCGTACTCATGCGCTATCAGTCATCATGTAGTCTTGGACCTCCTGTGAAGGGTTTTTACCAGCTGTCAATGGTTTCAGAAGATGAAGGGGCATTTTTGTTCAAATTGCATCTAATGGAGGGTTATAAAGCTCCTCTAGCCATGGAGTTCTGTACTGTGAGTATGCCATTTCCCAGGAGGCGAGTGATATCATTTGAGGGGACTCCTTCCATTGGAACAGTTTCATATTCTGAACGTGCAGTTGAATGGAAGATTATAGTAAGTGGGCGGGTTGTTTCTGGGAAAAGCATTGAGGCCACTTTTCCTGGAACAATTAAGTTCGCTCCATTGCATACTCAGAGGATGCCTGCTCACAAATCATTTGGATTTGCAGTAGATGAAGACAGTGATGCTGAAATAGAGAGTTCTAATCAAATGATCAATGTAGAAGACCTCTTACAGGATAAAATGAATAAGGATCTTCCGCCAGCAGAGTTGGAGGAGCCATTTTGTTGGCAGGCATATGACTATGCCAAAGTATGTTTCTGGAAAATTATTTCATGTCTTACCAGAGTTGTCTTTTTTCTTTCTATGGTTACGACTTACATGTTTGTCTGATTAACTGTTATTGTCCCTGATCTTATAATTTGGAAGTCAGCTTCATTATATTCCTTGATTTTAGTGGAATTGTTAAGAAGTCACCTGTATAATAACTGTCAATTTAATTGTTACTGGGATACATGGAAAACTCTAGATGACATGTACGAACCCGCATATGCATTGATTCAAATTCCTTTTAAAAATAGTCCGACTGTATTTTTCCTTTTTATTAAGTTTTTCATTCATTTTGAACGGGCATTTTAAAAGATTAGCTGAACTTTCTGGTTTCTATCACTCCCATTGGTTGCTGTTTTCTGTTATTGTTTCACTCTATTTTTTCTTCATTTGATTGTGTATCTCCCACTGTTGCAGCTGTCTTTCAAAATCCTTGGCGGCTCATTATCAGGAGTATCAATTGATCCAAAAAATGTAAGTCTCTCAATTATCTATTTTCATCCGAAACCTCCATGTCTCCTAATTACTGAACAAGTAATTTGAATATTGGCCTTTCACACAATATACGCCCCTAAGCTTCATGAGTCCTGAAGATCTCTCGTTTCTTTCTGAGACAACCATAATTGTTCAATGTATACTTTCTGCAGGTGAGCATCTATCCAACTGTCAAAGCGCCTGTAGAATTATCAAACCAGGTAAGCTGTTGCCGGAGTAAAAAAATTTTGCTTGCTGTGCTATCCAATAAAATAAATTGCATGAAGGGCACACTAAAAATGGGTTTGCCTCCTGCTTTCAATTTAATCTCTAATGGTTTTGCTTAAAGGTGGTGATGCCTACACTTCTTTTTTGTTCTCTTTGACTGCATAAAGTTCTTTGTAGTCCTCCCACTTTTCAAGTTAGCTCTTTATCAATTACGCACCAGAACCTTTGCATACTTTCTAATTTCTCGACTTATTTTAATGTTTGCCTTTCCCTGCTGTTCCTGCCTACTTCTAACATATGCAATGTAAATTATTTATGCAGTAACAGAACTGACCAGAAATAAATGTTGTAACAATCCTTTCTTCCATAACCATTCCACTCCTTTTCTCAAACAGGTTGTTTCAGGGGATTATATTTTGTGGAATACATTGGGGAAGTGCCCATCTGCTGCGGCAGGTGTCTAACCAATACACATATAACCCCACATAAGTATGAAGATTGTTGCCATAGGAAATCCTTCAATTCCTTGACAAAAAAGAAGAAACATGGTATATGAGGAGCTGAATGATTCTCCTACTACATCAGTTACAGTAGACTGCGTTGAATTTCCCTTAGCTGAAGATGAGTTCTTGGGCTATATTATTGTTTGTTTATAATCTTCTACTGCCAATTAAAGCATTGTCTTTCACACAATTATGTATGTTTTGTGTAACAGTTGAGAAGAGGTTTCTCTAAATTGATTGGACAAATATAAGCATTTTAATCATCATCAATGTAGGCTACCTTTTTTTTGCTTGTTTCCTTAATTGATAAATATGTTCATTAGATTTTAGTTATATTCATTGGATGATATGTTCGTCAAATTCAATAATATGTTTATCAAATGAGCTGTTATGTTCAACAAATTTGATAATATGTTCATCAGAAGAGCTAATATGTTCATAAGATGACAACTATGTTTATTAGATTTGATTATAAGTTCATTGGATGATATGCTCATCATATTTTATCATACGTTCATCAGATCTGTCGGTATGTTCACCGGATGAGCTTCTTTTGCTTTTGTTGATATTTATATAACTATGTTCATCAGATGAACTGTCATGTTCAGCAAATGAGCTGTTATATTCATCAGATGGTATGTTCATTAGATGAGTTATTATGTTCATTATATTTGATTATATGATCAGCAAAAGAACCGATATGTTCATTAGATGCGCTGTTGTTCGAGATCATATGTTAATCAGAAGAGCTGATATGTTCATCAGATGAGCTTCATTTGCTTTTGTTCATATTTATTCTTCTATACTCATCATATTAGCTACTATGTCCATGAATTATATGTTCATCAAATGAACCGAAATGTTCATGAGATGAGCTATTATGATCATAATATGAGCTGCTATGTTCATCAGATTTGATAATATGAGCTGTTATATCTATCAGATTTGATAATATGTTTATCAGATTTGATAATATGTTCATAAGATGAGATTTTATGTTTAACAAATGAACTGTTATGTTCATCAGATGAGCTGCTATGTTCGTTAGAGTTGATAATATGTTTATCAGAAGAACTGTTATATTCATCAGATGTTATATTCATCAAATAAGCTTTTATGTTCATTAGATGAGTTGTTATATTCATCAGATGAGTTGTTATGTTCATTATATGAGCTGCTATGTTCATCAAATGATATGTTCATCGGATGAACTATTGTGTTCATTAAATTTGATAATATGTTCATTAGAAGAGTTGTTATATTCATTAGATGAGTTTCATTTATTTTTGTTGATATTTATTCTTCGGGCATGTTGAATGTTAAAGGATGGACAACAAAGTCGCAGTGATGCTCCTCAGATAGTTCCCATCAAAGGTCATTGTCACATGTATGATAACCTCTTCTTTCATCTGATACTTGTCATCATTGCGAAATGCAGGTGCAGAGGTGCTTCCCCTAAAAATGGGTGTGAGACCATCCATTGGCAAGGAAGAGGGTCACTAGTTGATGAGACTCCCTCGAGCTAAAGTAAATGTTGTTAGGGAAGAAACAAAGCTTTAGAGCATCACTAAAGAGGTCTTATGTAGTAGAACATTGAAAAAATAAATGATCATCAATTTCAGGGGCAAAGTTCACAAATATTATCAGAGTACAGACCAAGCATATGAAGCTTGTATTTAGTGGAGAGTTTCCTATGATAGGCCTGCCAGAGGAGAAAGCAATGCTTTGAATGATTGATATTATTCGAAACGATAAAGAACCAACCATTGAGGTTTTGGCATGACTGGATGAAGAATGTTATAAACTTATTTGGTAGAGGAAAAAGTGCCAACGAGTTTCCATAAATTGTTTGCATGATCATAGCACTGAGAGGCAGCTTCTCTAGCCTTACGAATTTGTTTGACATTCCATGGAATTGAAGGTTTAATTGAAACACTCCACCAATCACTGTCTTTAATGAAATAAACATATATCCATCTGATCCAAGCTGAATTTTTGTTTTGTATAATGTCTTAAGTTGGTGACAAGAATATAGAGAAACTAATATGATTTGGCTTTTTAATACCAAAACCTTCCATTTTCGTGGGCAGACAGACAAATGACTATATGAACAAAAACATGATTAATTTGCCTTCTTATAAAGCTAAACTCACCTTATATAAATAGATTGAAATGCATATTTATATAGTATGCACAACACCCTTTTATTGCATCTAGCAAACAACATATCCAGCTAGCTATTTTATTTCTCCACTTCCTCTGTCCTCTTTTACATATAGCTTAAAACACCGTGCATTGATTTTTGAAGGTAAATAATTCAAAATATAAATATTATAAAGTTATAATAAAAATATATTATCAAAGTAGAATTCGATACAAACAAATTGAGATCATCATAATGTGTATCATAAAATTACACGTACAAAACGATAAGTCAAATTCCAATCTATAAAAGGAAAGCGACAAGTAAAAAGGACGAAGATTGAACAAAAGAGGAAAGGTTTATATATGTATATATATATATATATATATGTACACATACTACCACATCCACGTCAACAAGAAACAACTTTGAATTGATAAATACTGAAGGAGAAACTCCGTGGGTGCGTAATATCTTTTATTTGCAGGCAGGCTGGCTGCCATCTCCCATCCACTTTATTTGCTGAGAAGCGCCCTCATCTTCAGGCATTCTCGTACTAGACAGCTACTTGAGCTGCAGCAAGTCTAGCGATCGGGACCCTGTCGGACAGGAGAGTATTAGTCTGGTACAAATCATGTGTGACTTGACAGTGAGAGATGTAGGAGTGACAAAGTTGCTCAACCTGAATGGGGAGCATGAAACATAGTCCAGCCCAGCTTCTGCGAAGAATGCCACAGAAGACGGCTCCCCTCCGTGTTCCCCACAGATACCAACCTGTTTTTATAGCGAGATTTCGGGTCAGGCGATTCGTTTTCTTACAGCTTACCGGTACAAATATATATAGACTGAGTTGATAAATCTTACCTTCAAGCTGGGCCTGGCTCCACGACCCTTTTCTGTCGCAAACTTGATGAGCTGCCCAACACCTTTCTGATCGAGCACCTGACATTGGAAAACAGCAGGAGCTTGTTGCTAATGGTTTACGAGATGCTATGAAGTATGAATGCCGCTACATTTTTCTTGCTCGACGTCAGAAGCAAATATTATGAAGTGACTAACCTCAAATGGATCACTTTGAAGTATGCCTTGTGATAAATATATAGGAAGGAACTTGCCAACATCGTCTCTGCTGTACCCAAATGTCATTTGTGTGAGATCATTCGTCCCAAATGAAAAGAACTCCGCTTCCTCTGCGATCTGTAATCAGGAAGTAACAAGAAATTCAGGCATTTTGATGTGGAAGGAAAAGAAATCTGGAGGCATTGGCAAAAGTTAAAAACCGCAAATCAACATTTGCCGTGCCCATAGCCTTACCTCATCAGCAATCAGGGCAGCTCTAGGGATCTCAATCATGGTTCCCACTTTATAGCTTAGGGTGGTGCCCGTCTCAGAGAACACTTTGTCTGCAACGTTGCGGATCAGTTTCACTTGGTGACTTAGTTCCTGCCAGTAAAAAATATGTTACAACTATGAAAGCCATCACCCTATCAGTCTATCACTGCGTGTTTACAAACTAAATCAGCCTATAAATGACTTTGTGAAAAGATTTTCTTTAACCTGAGGAGTCCCCACAAGAGGAACCATGATCTCCGGAAGGACTGTGAAACCTTGGTGGGTCATAGAGACAGCGGCCTGAAAAATGGCTCGTGCTTGCATTTCAGTTAACTCAGGATATGATATCCCCAGCCTGTTCAGACAGAAACAATACGATTGTGAAAAATGATATCTGAGGATAACATTACATAGGACAGACTTTGTTGATTTCCGGGCTGTTCTCAGTTGATTCATCTTTGATGATTTCATGTTCAAAGAAACTTATTTATCTATGTGAGGTCAAGTTTGTACCTGCAACCTCGGAAACCAAGCATCGGATTTACTTCCGACAGTTTCTCAATCCTGGAGTAAACATCATCTGCGCTCATGCCTGTCTCTGCAGTTAACTCACCCACAATCTCATCCAAGTTGCCTTCCGGAAGAAACTCATGAAGCGGAGGGTCTAAAAGACGGATTGTCACTGGAAGACCTGCAATGCCAAATACATTCATCATTTATCTAACCGGAAAAAGATACTCTTTTACATCAGACGACAGTAGTCCCCGACGATACTAAAGCTTTGTAAGATCTATTCATCGTTTATAAGACGCACTACATGTATAAAAGAAAAAATAAGTTATTTCTAAATGCATGTAAGTACAAGAAAAAACTGTTACCATCCATTGCGCGAAAGATGCCCTCAAAGTCAGATTTCTGGTATGGCAACAATAGGTCCAATGCCGCCTTCCTCTGCTCATATGTTACGGCCATAATCATCTTTCTCACAGCTTTAATCCTCTCATCTGAGGCAAAGAACTGCAACAGAGAAAGAGAGGTGTTCTGTGAGAGAACTTGTGCAGTCATAAAGCTTTCGAAATAGTAAGATCCATAGCTTGTTTGGAAATCTCTGCATTGCCGCTATAAAGAAGAAGAGGTTCGTGTTGTCTCTAATTTTCTACATCGTTATACTTCGTTTAAATATCATGTCTAGTAACAATGTAAGTTTCTTTTTCAGCTTCCAAAATTCAGAACTCTAGATGGTCTAGCAGTTAGAAATGATTCTATTTTTTTCAGTTTACCAAGTCCTAATTTTTTATTGTTGATCAAATTAGTTCAGATAAGGAAGAAACTGAAACTGGCAAACTCCTAACCATATGTTCTGTTCTACAGAGTCCAATCCCCTGAGCACCATTGTTTCTTGCCGTCAATGCGTCTTCGGGAGTGTCAGCATTGGCCATAACCTACAACAACAATTTAGACATTAAAACAGGTCATGAAAAATGTCGATCTGGAATATCACAGAGGTCTGTCTATTAATTGGGTTTCATCGAAATATACCTTAAGACGCCTGACTTGATCAGCCCAAGACATGAAAGTCTCCAAGTCGCCGCTGAGGGCTGGAGGAGCCAGTGGCTGCTTCCCAAGAATCACTTCGCCTGTGGAGCCGTTGAGTGAAAGCCAGTCACCCTCCTTAATAACATGTTCTCCGATAGTGACAACCTGCATAAATACACAGCTTCGTTTTCCGGTGTACAGTCTAATTATCAAAGCAAGCATTCGAAAGAACTTGACAAGTTCACCTTTTCAGCATCATTAACACGAATTTCTGAACAGCCAGAAACACAGCACTTTCCCCATCCACGGGCGACAACAGCTGCGTGAGAAGTCATTCCACCTCTGGCAGTTAAGATACCGGTAGCCGCATGCATTCCACCAACATCTTCAGGACTTGTCTCTGTCCTAACCTGCGGAGGTGAATCAGTGCGACAAAAAGAATAAACGAGTTAGAAGGCGAATCAGATCAGAGTTTCATCCATATAACAAATATATGCAATAGAATTGAACACCTGAAGTCACCTAATCAAGAGTAAGTAGTCTCCTAGGACTTAGAATCTGTAATGGGGGAATCATGATTTATGTATAACTCACCAAAATGACACCCTTTCCTTGCGCATGCCATGCTTCGGCATCTTCAGCACTGAATACAACCTGCCCCACCGCAGCTCCAGGAGATGCAGGCAGACCTGTGGCAATCACCTTGTCTTTGTATGCTGCAGGATTCTCAAACTGGCGCAGCCATGTGATAAATATTATGAGAAGATTTCAACATAAGAAACAAAAGGGCATGATCAGAAAACCCCCAAAACTAATTAATCAGAACAGCCAGAATTAATTTGAAACTGTGTCATCAGTCAACTTGTTGGAGTGGCAAATTACTTTCTGAAACTATGAGCTAACCAGAGAGGCAAAAAAAGAAGAGGATTCAAACTTCAAAGCATTGGTTTATTGATGATAGATGCATTACCTGGGGATGAAGTAACTGATCCAGATGTTGAGGCTCCACCAGCTTGATTGCGGAGCGAGTATCCACAAGCCCTTCATTAACCATGTCTACAGCAATTTTTACTGCACCTTTACCAGTGCGCTTCCCAGTTCGACATTGCAACATCCACAATCTGTTCTCTTGAACTGTGAACTCAATATCCTGCGTTGATCATGATCAGTTGACACTTCATAATACAAAATGACAGTGCCGAGCAAGTAGACGCCAGACCAGATACTGGAATGGGAGGGATCAGAAGAAGGAAGATCAAAGTAACTTCAAATATGAAAGTGAAATTTCTTATATACTTACCATCATGTCCTTGTAATGTCGCTCCAGGATTTCACAGTTCTCCACAAGCTCCTTGTAAGCATCCGGCATGCATTGTTTCATGGTGTCCAGATCCTCCGGAGTTCTGATACCTGCCACCACGTCCTCCCCCTAATAAAGAGCACAGAAGTTCAGTTACCGTCATCATGAACAGGATTTGTAAATGGAAGATGTGGAAAGTAGTAAGTGACCTGAGCGTTGACCAAAAACTCCCCATACAGCTTATTTTCGCCAGTACTCGGATTCCTAGTGAACAGAACGCCAGTCCCGGAAGTATTTCCCATGTTCCCAAACACCATGCACTGGATGTTGACGGCAGTTCCTTTCAGCCCTGTTATCTGGTTGATGCTGCGGTATTTGATGGCTCTTGGGCTGTCCCAAGAATCAAAAACTGCCTTAATAGCCAACTCAAGTTGCTTCTTCGGATCTGCAGAAACAAACAGATAGTACAAACAAATTTAAACATACTCTCGGCTAACATTTATTCTTAAACAAGACCAAGCATAAGGATCTAATGTGTCAGAAGCTGGCTCTTAGAATAACCTGATGGAAACTTTTCTCCTATGACTTCCAGGTAAACTTCCTTGTACTGTGCCACCAGTTCCTTAAGATCATCTGCTGTCAGCTCTGTATCCAGTTTGACCTTCTTCTCCTCTTTCAGTTTCTCCAATTTCTCTTCGAAAGCAGAGTGTGGAATGCCCATCACCTTCGATAATTCACCATAAAAATTAGTACAGACAAATTTCTGGGACTTGCTCTGGGTTTATGTCTATCTTTAATAAGAAGTAACCCTCAAGCTTCTACATTGGGATATAGATTGCGGAAAAAACACTTACGACATTTCCAAACATGTCAAGGAAACGTCTATATGAATCAAAAGCAAACCGCTCTCCGCTCTTTGCAGCTAATCCAGCAACGACATCATCATTCAGACCAAGATTCAGAACAGTGTCCATCATGCCGGGCATAGAGATCTGTTACGGAAAGATAAATCAGTTTCTGCCTACTGCCTAGAGCATATTTACTCGTGATAATTATATTTACGTTAAACTCGTTTTAACATGTCATTGCTGATGTCTGTGGTCCAGCTTTGGAGCAACAAGATAAATATTTAGACTTAAGAAGCCAAAATGTTGCAATTACTTACAGCAGCACCAGAGCGGACTGAGAGGAGGAGGGGCTTAGAGGGGTCGCCAAGGGAAGCGCCGATGTCCTGCTCAACAATCTTAAGGCCTTCCATGATCTCTTCCCACAAGCCCTCTGGCAGCTTCTTCCCAACTAGCTGATACTCCTGGCATGCTTCTGTTGATATGGTCAGCCCCGGCGGCACGGATAAACCAATGCTAGCCATCTCTGCCAAGTTTGCCCCTTTCCCTCCCAACTACAACAATACCAAGTGGCAATATGCTGTCAAGGCTACATATAAACAATTTACATTTGAAATACAAAACGAAGATCACTCACCAGGGCCTTCATGCTCTTGTTGCCTTCACTTTTCCCTTTCCCAAAAGTAAAAACTCGCTGCATGATTTCCAGACG
>NQLW01000076.1:2073512-2083924 GCA_002312845.1 Kalanchoe fedtschenkoi
GCGACGCGACCGACCCGGTTCTGATCGGATTGGCTTCCGTTGGTGGAGAAGAGCGGTTCCGGCGCCGCAGGCCTGACCAGCACTCCTTTCACAGCTGACGACATTTTCCCCTGCAAAGATCCGTCCAGAAGAGTATATATATCACTAAGTGACAGAAATCAAGCTTGACCCAGCATGGCCTGTATTACTACTATATCTCCCTAAGGCTCTCTGCGTCTCAACTTAGGAGATCTACCTTTACTGCAGTCGGCGAAGCAGTAGAGAGTAAGTCGATCAAACTCATCAGATGATTTAAACGACGCGATAGCATTATTAGTGATCACAGTCACAGCTTAAAGATGAAAGAAGTGGTATAGCTACAGAGATGAGTGGAGTAGTGTTCTCACCTTGGATCAGTGAGACTGCAACTGCAGCGCCTAGAGATGATGAAGGTGGTGAAGATGGAATTGCTGCTGGGTGGTGAGGCAGCTTATAAATGCAGAGGTGGACAGAGAGATATTTGGCCTTGACTGATCTGTTGGTGGTCGAAGCGAGAGTGACGCTTGTGGCTGACATTAGGATTATTGGTATTTTCGTTATTATTATTATGTAAATTCCCGCGTAATGGGGGGAGATGCATTTAATATTCTTTTTCGTAATTTATTTACATGATTTTCTCGTTTGCTGATTGGATGGTTGAAGGGGGCCATTTCTATTTTATCTGGAACAGTGTTGTGTTTTGTATTTTTGTACATCAGTTTTTATCAGTGTCATAGCTCAGCTCCCATACGTGTCTAATGGCTGTTAGCTCTGCGTCAATTTTAATTAACGTACAAATCACACTCATTCAAATGGGCATAAGAACCACATACAGCTAGATGGATCTCACCCACAAACCTAGCTGTTTGGTTCACTTCCATCCTTATAAAATTCAATCTAGATTATGAACAATAATTCAGTCTGTTGTTGTCGGAGCTGAGCCGATGGTTCGGGCTTGGAGAGATTCATATATCCGACTGATCCGGTTTAGAAAAAAAACTCGGTCTTAATTTCTTTTACCAGCGGTTCTGGACCAAGTATTGGGTCAAACGTAGGATTGGATTTAGGAGAGGTGCCACATATATGGAGGCGCGGGACACGTGGCTCGGTGGCTCACATACAGACTCCACTCCATCATTGTGTTTGTATCGCGTCAAGTCACCGTCACGGATGGGGCTTTCATATCCACTTCCTTATTTTCATTTTTGTGATTTAATCACCATGCGGCGAATATTTGATTTTTTTTTAAATAATTTTTTCGTGAAATTTTTTTTCCCAACCGGCCCTCTCTTTGATAAATTTTCTAAAATGATCTATTTGAAATCAACCAATGTTTCATACCGCAACTTCATTAAGTCCAACCGTGGTTTCAAATCGTGTCTGGAGGTGACTGTGCAGTCCAGTTAGCGTACACGCGGAGGAACTGCATTCCCAAACCGTATCTGGATTAAGTCCAGCTGCGGTTCCAAAAGGCGGCTGGAATTAAAATCCAACCGCCTTTTGAAACCGCGGCTGGACTCCTTTTGAAACTGCGGTTGGACTTTGTACAACCACGGTTTGGGACGGCGGTACGGCTTGACTTACTATCTGAACATTTTTCAAGTTTCATCCGTTGTATGAAACAACGATTGGCTTTAAAGAAGACCCAGAGTCCGTATGGAGGTGCCTGAGCCTCACCACATGAGAAATAGTGGCAAGGCACTAGAGATTGATTTACTAGCTACAATGCATCACCCAGATCCTTTGGACGCTACACTGTTGACTAAGCAGGAGACTTACCGGTCCACACGCATTTGGGGAGGAGACACCGACATGATATTGGAGGTTCGACATCATCGGATGTAGAATTTGGATCCGAGAGTGGCACCATTGTAGCTAGAGCAGGGTTTCGTCCTTAGACTAGATTGCAGAACCTACAAGTGGACTGTCTCTTAGTCACCGCATTGGTGGAGCGATGGCGCAAAAAAAAAACTCACACATTTCATCTTTAGGGCGGGGAGATGAGGATCACACTTCAGGATGTGAGTCTTATTACAGGCTCCCGTGTGGACATGCTGTCACGGAGAGCGAGTAGGACTCTGACAACACAGATTATTGTATTCAGCTGCTTGGGATAGACCCAGAGCGAGGACGCTCTCCGGATGTTGTAGATTCACTTGGTTTGGCAGACACATGCGAACACCTCCAGAGTAGGCTGACAACGCTACACTAGAGCAGTATGCACAAGCCTACATTCTGTGAATGCTCACATCATCATTACTGGCCGATACGTCCGGCAATAATGTCAGCCTTATTTACCTCTGCCTTCTACGTGTATAGGCAGACACTTCGGCAGATGCTGATTTTCACCAAAATCAGTTAGACCGACAGACTATGACTGAGTTGCATTGGACTCCATACACACCAGAGCAACTACAGAGCCTGAGCCCGTTCTATTTACTTGAGAGCCGTATATGGACATCTGAGGTCCCACTTGTGTGTTTCGCAGTTGTTGAGTTGCACTACCCGAGCCGTGTTACACGACAGTTTGGCTGGCAGCCTCAGATACTAGACAGACTATTCCAAGATCATACAGAGCTACATGCAGTTTTATGTGAAAAAGAGAATCTGTATTGGACCGAGGAGCACCCCTCGTCGATCGCATTATGGAATTCACTTCACGAGTTCATCATTCAGGGTGCTGAGGAGTATGATCGGACAACTCTTAGGGAGTACACCGACTGATATGAGAGGATCACACGACGTGTCATTCAGCCACCCACTTTCCTGGTGCCCACTTATCAGCCATCTGCACCTGAGCACATTGCGCTGGTGAATGACATTAAAATCTGTAATCAAGTTACTTTTATATAATAAAACTATATTAGTACTTTTACTTTTACATGAATGTGCATGTGAAATCATTATTGAGGAGTTGTAAGGCAGCAGCGGAAGTCTGCAATGCGAGTTGGCATGTGAAGAGGATCATGCACAATCTTTTTCACACTTACGATAGCGATTTGGAGAGCGTTAACAAAGCTGCTAGGCTAAAGATCGATCCTGAAGTTATTCGGCTCCCTTCAGATACTACATGAACTTGAATTCCAATAAGTTTCTAGCACTTGGATGATGCTTCTAACATTCTTTTTAAATATTTTAAATTTGTCAGCACCGTCACCTATCGTCTAAACAGACACTAAGTCAGATGACAACGAGGATCATGGAATAGAAGGGGAGGGGCCATCTCAGGTAACACAGCCGATACCGGATCATGATGAGGATGGAGGTGGGCATGCGCCTCGACAATCAAAACTTTCGAAGGTTGCGACGTCCAGTTGGACACCGCACGAGAAATCACCTCCTCAACGTAGGAAGTGATTAGATTCCACATCCATTATTACTAAACTGTAGAATCATTCACATATGCTACTTAAATATTTTTTTGAAAATAAATATGAATGCTTAAAATAATTTATTTCAAATTCTCTTACGTTATTCTATACAAGCTAAGAAGTGATAAAAATTGATAATCAATCAATAACCTATATTTTCATGTAAAATTGCAAAGCATAATTAGAGACATGGTTCGGGGTCTTTTTTTAAAGTCAACCGCCGTTTAATACGACGGCTGGAACTTGAAAAATGTTCAGAGAGCAAATCAAGCCAAACTGCGGTCTCAAACTGTGTTTGTACTAAGTCCAGCTGCGGTTTCAAAAGGCTGTTAGATTTTAATTCCACCCGCCTTTTGAAATCGCTACTAAACTTAGTGCAAACACGGTTTGAGAAGGCAGTTCCTCCACGTGTACGCTGACTGGACTGCACAGTGAGCAGCAAGTCCAGTCAACCTTCAGACACGCTTTGAAATCGCGGCTGGACTTAATGAAGCCGCGATATGAAAGGGAGGTTGGTTTCAACTAGACCATTTTAGAAAAGTTATTGAAAGGAAGGTCGGTCGGGAAAATAAACTTCACGAAAGAGTTATTTTTTAAAAAATCTGATTATTTCATATCATTGTGATCAAATTGAATTTATTTGCAAATTTCTCTTTTGATAAACAACCATGATATCAGTAATATTTATGGTATGTCCCCTGCTTGAATGTATTTGTGCTGATAAAAAATTTCAAGATATATAGTGTTTAGGAAAAAAATCTGAAAATGACTCTTCAATTAAAACCGCAACTCAATTTACAACTTGAAATATGTGAACAGTAAGAAAGTGAAAAAAAGTTTTGTATTAATTTATAAAGTTGTAGTTGTACTTAATATTGATATATAAATTAGATTAGCTCATGAAACTACATCATTTTATTTTACAACTAGACAATATCGTTTTGTTCAAATAATTCAAAAGTCATTTCATCATAACAGTTTACTTATTGAACAGTTCCTTGGTCCAATAAATAAACAGAACTAATATAATTCAATAAAAAAGGTAAACTACTTCATCTTCCTTTTATGTAGTCTTAATAAAAAAACAACTGTTCAAATCGTCTTCATCCCTTCAAATCACTCTTCACACACCTTGTCATTACCCAACCATCATCATGTGCATTTTATTTTAGGGTAAAATACAAAAAATGGGTATGTACTATACCCAATTTAAAAATCACGGTCGAAACTTTCAAATTTTAAAATTTCAGGTTTTTTTATTTTTTCGGGGTTGTATTGTAACTTTCAATACTAAGTCCTGCCTATCATAAAATATAGAAATCTTTGACATTTGAAGTTACAACAGTTTGATTTTGAGGAAAAAAAATGACAACAACACTCAATCAACAGTTTGTGGCAGCCGTCTGCTACATGTCTTTTTACTGTTCTAATTCGACAAATATATAACGTATATAGATAATTCAATATATCATATATCATTTATCCATTTCAATTGCTGATATATAACGCTGGAACTCACTGACAAATTTCACAAACCAACAAATTTCACCAACAAGTTTCAATAATTTATGATAGGCGGACTTAGAATTGAAAGTTACAATACAACCCCGAAAAAATAAAAAAACCTGAAATTTTAAAGTTTGATAGTTTTGACCGTAATTTTTAAATTGGGTATAGTACATACCCCCTTTTTGTACTTTACCCTTTATTTTATCATCCGCGCGGTAACAAAGAGACTCCTAACTTTGAGACACATTCGGAAGTCGCGGGAGCAATTCAAATAGAATGAAAGAGCGGATCCATGGAGTGGGAAGATTCGAATGAAGAAAACGATGTCGTCCAGCCCCGTAACAAACTCCTCAAGTGCGCGTCGCTCCTTCCAGCTGATACGACATTATCTCATGCGAATGATATGACACAACATCGTTTTGATCAAGATTCAATTTTTTCTCTTAGTTTCATGCTGATCGAATTGTTATTTATAAACCATTCTCTGCAACTTCTTGATTGATGATTTTTAATTCTAATGAAAAGAGATGTTATTTAGATGCTCGTTTCTCTCTCTAAGCTCAAAATTCTGGCTTTGATCAGCATCTTCTCCAAGTACCTTATGATATTTTTAGCCTTTAACTGAAATATTATTGAATTTGGTTAGCAATTTGTTGAGAGGTCTTTCAAAATTTTGTCCGAATCTTGTTGTTCGTGATCTGCTTTAATATGAAACATGAGTCAAACTGAAATCCCAAAATGTTTGCCTGCGCAACAGCTGAAACTCCACAGAATGTTTCTCCAAATCATGGCTCTTCACGTCATCCTTTTTATGTTAAACCATACGAGCATTTTCTAGAATAGATAATAATACTATAATCCTTTGTAGTTTAGAAAATGTTAAGCAATAGATGCGCAGATTCAGTGTTGCTTTGTCACCTAGATACACTTGGTTTCATATATGGAACTGTTGAGAAACCTAGCATTGAATCCGAACTATATATGGTTTGATTATTCTTGTGCTCATGGTAATGCTGTAGTCTGGATTACTAATGCTCTTACAATGGAGATAGACACAACGGTGATGTATATTACAAATGCATGTGAATTGTGGACCGAGTTGATAACCAGATACAATGAAAATAATGACCCTAAAAAGTACAACTAAAGTCTGAGTATTATAATATGAAACAAGAGAATGTGACCGTTGATTAGTATTATTATAAGTTGAAAGGACTTGAGGATGCCATAAGAAATATGATCAACATAAGAGGTTGTGATTCTCAAACAAAGTATTTCAAACATCCAGAAATGAAAAACTAGAAGAACATTTTTAGGGGATTGAAAGAAGAGTTTCTTACTATTTTCTTTATACTACTCACGCAATCAGTGCCCAAAATTGAAGTTGTTTATTCTATGGTGATCCAAGAAGAAAAGCAAAGACAAGTTACATCACGATATGTTTCAGAAGCCACCACATTTTTAGGAAGAACAAGTTGTAGTCATCCATCTGATGAATATATGTATGGATCTATTGTGAATTTGTATTCAACTGATGAATGTAGATATCCGTCTCAACATAGTCATCTAACTGATGAACATAGTTGTTATTCATATGATGAACATCGGTATCCAATTGATGAACATAGATATACATGTGATGAACAAAGATATGTTAATGAGTGTAAAATATAATTTCGTTAGTATTATTTTTTATTTGAATTTTTATGAATCAATATAATTTTTTTAATTTTTTTTGCTCTTTTTGATTTTGCCTTTACTATTATTTGGATTAGCTGGGTTGAATTGATTGAACTACGTCATAAAATGGCGTCATGTTCGAACAAGTGCATTCATCTATATGGATGCTAAGAATTAGCGTACAAAATCGTGGTTGGCAATCACAATTTACTTCTTATGTTTTAAAAAAAACAAACATGATTGTCAATCGTGATTTTATCACTTTAGTAAAACCGTAATTCCACAATCGTAATTTTCTTTTTTTTAAACGCGGCTGCCGGCTATGAACGGCTATTTTTAAAAAAGGAAAAGTAGGTGTTGAGTAATAATTGAATTCATAATTCCACCCTACAATTAGTACTTATAAAGTATAATTGGACATCTAACTAAAATAACATCGTTTTAATACATCTACATTCATTTTTTCAATATATTTTAAATATTTCAAACGCGTCATCTTATCATCAAACCTATAACTTGATCAATACGTCAAATTTGCTCCATTAACGAAGGATAAGAGTTCTAGAAATATTTTCAATGAATTATGTAACAAAAGAAAAATAATAATTATTAGTTGTAAATATAAATTACTCCATAATAAAAAATAGCAATTTTAAAATTCATGGTGAGATGAGGAGATAGAATTTGAAAAAAAAAAGAAAAAAATTGCGTGAAAAATGTAATAAAACGATGTAGTACTAGTTGGGTGTTTAAATATGTTGTACTTTATAAAAATAATTGTAAATTATATTTATAAATTTAATTATTACATAATAATATTTAAATTCAAAATGACTGTAAATTTTAAAAATAGAAAATAATTCATTTATGCTTTTTCCCTTTAAAACAGGGTAAGATAAAAATAAAATTAAAAAGCATAGTGAGAAAATGAAGCTTTAGCAAATAAAAAATAAAATAAAAATCTCATAATTGCAGAAACCTTTCTGTATAAGCCCTAACTCACCTGCTTCTTTTTCACGTCTCCGACTGAAGCGCTTCTCCGAGTGGACACCGGCCGCCGTTCGCTCTCGCCATAATTCCTACTTTTTGGCGGTCAACGCCTCAGCGGACATCTTGCATCGGTGTCTTTATCTTTCGCATATCAGGTTAGGTCATTTTTTTTAGGCTTCACCGCTCCATTCGACTGCATATGTTTATTCAATTGTGATTTAGTTTCCAGGTTATTGCAATGTCTCATTGACTGTACAGTCTTGTTTGAGATCAGCTATTCAAATTTTTTTTTTTTATCGAGGTATATTTTCTGTGGGCACTAAACTTATTGTTTTAGGGTTTAGAAGATGCTGTATTTGATCCATGTCTGGTGGGTCAGTGCTAGTTAATCATGAAGTTGCATTCACTAAGGCTGTGTTTGGTTTAAGGAAAATTTAGTGGAAAGGAAAATGTGAAAGAAAATTGGTAAAATTCAATGTTTGGTTTAGATGGAAAATATGAGGGAAAGAAAATTATGTGGAAAGTTAGAAGGAAAGTTAAAGTAAATTAAAAGGAGTTTTGAAACTTTCCTTCAAATTTCCATTCTAAACCAAACAAAGGAAAATAAGATGGAATCCATGATGGATTTCATTTTCCATCAAATTTTCCTTTCCCTACAATTTTCCCTAAACCAAACACAGCCTAAGCCTCTGTTTTGGTTTAGAGAAAATGTGTGGGAAAGGAAGTGTGAGGGAAATTTAGATGGAATTGCGCGTTTGGTTTAGGAAAATTGGGGGAAACAAAATTGATGAAAGTTTAGCTAGATAAATGAATGTTTGGGTATTTTTCTTCCATTTTTTGGTTCCAAACCAAACATTTGATAATCATATGGAATCCATGTGACTTTCATTTTCCTTTCCCTCAATTTTTTTCATAAACCAAATGCAGCCTAAGTAGCTATCAGTTGCCAAGTACCAATTTTCTGCTTGTATTGTTTTGCCTTATTTTATGAGTAACTCTGTACATATATTTCTGATATATTACTTAACAAATGACAAGGTGATCAATGATAGTACTTGGAAATATGGCAAAACTTTAATGTTAGGAGTCAGTTCACAAGTCAGCGTGTTGTTGGGACCAAATGTTCATATTGGATTTTTCACATCAGCTTAGATGAGTCGTAGTTGAAGGATGGGTGAATAAATTGTGTAATGACATAACATGCAACATGAATGTAAGCAGGAAAAGAAATTCTGCCGCCTACCTTAGTTTAACGTGATATGGACAAGTCAGCATGGCTGAAAGCAGATCAGACTGATCAGAAGCCTTCTCCTGTGCTGCAACCAAACCACCAGGATGATATTGATGAAGAAGATGACAGTGTGAAGCAGCTTGGTGATTGCTCTGCTCTTTACTTGTCTTTGCAGGTGTGTCCTCAGGGTAATGAAAAATATCAAATCTTTATAGTGAGCTTTTTCTCAAGTTTTTCAATTTTCTGGCGGTCTTTTTCTGTGCAGAAGCTATTAATTTGTTGATCTAATGGAATCTGTGGCATTTCCTTGTAGGATTGTCTAGTGGAGACAAATCGCAATTGGAAAGCATGTCAAACAAGTATTATTTTCACTTTCAATTATTCGTTTATTGATTCTCCTGCAGTTTCGTGTTCGTAGAGTGCCATGTTTGACAGCATAAGTTTAAAATAATCACAAATATGCCAATCAGTCAAACAAGACTCCCATTCTAGTCAAGCCTGCTTGCCCCACGGAAAAACCATCTTCTGTGTTAGACAAATATTTAAATAGTTTCATCTGAATGACATGTAATTATGTAAACACAATTACAAGTTACATACATCATTAAGCTTGTTCATTTAGGTAGCTGCACGTTTACTTCTGTATGTACCAAATCATACTAACTGCCTATGTGTGTTGTCCGTAAGAAATGAAGTAACTTCGATTCCATTACAATTGATTGTTTGTTCCGTGGTCATTTGTAGAGGTGCAAGCTCTGAAAGCATGCAACCAAAGGAGAATGAACAGGAAAGAGAAATGAGGATCTCATCATGCACATGGAGCATGGATGCCACTTCCTCAGAAGGTCCTTTGCCCTTGTAGTCTAATAGGTCTGGAGTTCCTTCAGTGGAGATCATATAAACTGAGTCATTCTTTTTGTTCAATTTTCCGGTTAGAATGCTTACCATGTGAAAATGGTTATTTTAAAATTAGGGAAAAATACTATACGGGTCTTGAACCACCGTTATTTACTCAGCTACAGTTCGCACTGTTAAAAATGTGTAATGAAAAAAAATTGGATTAATTTAAGATACTACTTGATCAATATAATTTATTATCTTAAATTTATTAAGATTTAGAGTTTGATTGAATATGAAAAAAGTTTATTAACTTATTTTAGACAAAAACTATCATTTAATTTAAGAGAAAATGAGATATGAGGTGTCACCGTAAATGAGTTAAATAAGGAATCGGGTAAAATATATATTTTTGCTTTATTTTTTAAGTTTTAGGAGATTTTAGGGTTCTAGGTGTTTTAGTTTTAGAGTTTTAGAATTTTATATTTTTAGGGTTTTATGATTTTATGGGGTTTTAGGATTTATAGACACTTAGATTTAGGATTTTTTGATTTTCGGGTTTAGGATTTTATTTTTTATGGTTAAAAATTTTAGGGTATTTAGAATTATGCCTTAAATATCGTAAAATATTAAAATAAAAAAAGAATAAGTAAAATGATGTTATTTTGACGATCCGTTATATAAATTATATAAGGTGTCACCATATATCCAATAACCCCTTAATTTAATAACAAAAAAAATAGTTTTAGCTAGCCTACACATTTGATTTTTATAAT
>NQLW01000076.1:2083990-2137371 GCA_002312845.1 Kalanchoe fedtschenkoi
AAAATTCATTCTTCACCTGTAATAATATACCAATTTTACTTTTTGTACAAATATTGTTTAAAAAAAAATTACTATTTATTAAATATGTTCAAATGCTAATATTAATTTCATCTTGATTTATTTACATTAATCTTAAACGATGTGTACAGAAGTGATGACAAGTGACTCTAGTGTTAGTTTTAACAACTTAAATGGTCAAGATTAACGATAAAAAAGAAAGAAGAAAATTATGAAGGTTGTGGTGTGAATTTTTGCCCTACGAAACTGACACCGTATCAATTTGCGGCTCTCAATTTTCAGTTACCTCCCCTTCTGAAACTCAACAATTCAAAGTTAGCATGCTAAAAAGTGTTAGACGGTGAGTATAACGTCTAACGATTAATCTGTTAGATGAGAATTAATCAAAATGATTAATCGAATAGTTAAATATATTAATTACAAATTTAATAATTAATTATAAATATATATATTTAAAAATTATTACTTTCTTGAAAAATTAAGTTTTGAACAATTAATCGACTAGACAGTACAATTAATAGGTGTGCAAGGGGGATTTTTAGAACACATCTCTCAGTGCGATTACGGCTATCAAGTGAAGAAACCGATAATCATGGCGATCAAGGGATTCGGAGATGCTCCGGGTCCCGCCCGCCCTCCGAAAATCAGAATTCGCTTCGGCGTCCTCACCGGTCCTCCGTCCGCCTCCGAAACGTCCTCTCAACCACTGCCTGTCTCGTCCTTCCTTTCGTCGCCGCCGCAGCAACGACCAGCTTTCTCCTTGGACATTGGCGCTGCTCTCCCTTCCGCTTCTCTGCCACTCTCCTTCAGGTTCTTCTCCTCGTTTCGGATCTTGCGTCTGGTTGTCTTGGAAGTGTGTGCCCGCCAATAATCAGAGATTTAGGTTTGATTTGGTCTTTTGTAACTGTGCGGCGTACAAGTATCACTCACGAAGTGGCTTCTGTGTGTGATTTTATGCCTCTGGCTTCTTCCATTTGTTTGTTGCACATTGCTGGAACTCATTCATCGCTTTGAGCCTTGAGTTACTATTTTTTTGTTGGAGGTTAAGAGAAGGAGAATTATGTAAATCAGAATCGAGTGCATGCATTGAGCCCTAGGCTTAAGATTCAAAACGGATTTCAGATAAGAGATACCTCTTAGTGTGATGTAGGTAGCTATTGTTGAATGACTCTATGGGGCATTTTGCATTACCAAAGACCTTCCTATGGATTCAGTTTTAACATGTTTGTACACCCCGTAATGCAAGAGCTTGAAACTGCTGCTATGTTTATGAACTGTTCCATCCTTCAAGGCGAGTGAAAAGAAAGTAAATCAACCAGCAGCTTGTGTAAGTGGCATTCAGAAGATGATTGTGCAATAATAGAGCACTGACTCATAACTTGAATGCTTGTGTCGCTCTCGTTAATTTATTGTTTGATCTGAATGGGGCAGTGATTAGTGATGTGCCTTACTTGCTGTCGACCACCAAATGCTCGGACTCTTGGCTAATGTTAGATTCTAGCATTTATGTTTTTTATGCTAGTCAGTTTCAAGCAGCCACCATTTTCGCTACTGCTGCCTGAGTCCTGACTAGAAGAACTGAATCTTGAAGGCATGAATGATAAAGGCATTGTGTCGTTTTCCAACTACTAGCATGCATATTTATATGTATTTTATATGGGGATAAAACCCAAAAGGGGCTCTGAACTACCACCGCTTACCCAATTGCGGTCAGAACTACCACGATTTCCAAAAAGGGTGCGATGAAAAAAAATTAAACTGATTTTCTAAAATAAAATTTACCATTACATTCCTAACCTAATATTATTACAAGACTTACATTTGTGTGCAAAAATTACATCGTTTGGTTATCAAAATAAATTATTTCATTTTGCGCACATAAAGAAAATGACGTCTTTTGATAACCAAATGACGTAATTTTCGCACACAAATTTAAGTTTTAAAATAATATTAGGTTTGTATTGTAATAGTAAATTTTAATTCAAATTATCAGTTCAATTTTTTTTTCATTGCACCCTTTTTGAAAATCATGATAGTTCTGACCGCAATTGGGTAAGCGGTGATAGTTCAGGGCCCCTTTTGAATTTTTCCCCTTTTATATATAATGATAAAGGTCTTATGTGCAAAGAGTTGTTGTGATAGTATGTAAATATATCATAAAAGTCTTCTTAGCAAGACATGAAATGATAGTCTCCATTAAATTCTCTTGCACTTTTCATATTGGCTCCTTCTTCTGCATCTTTGAATGTATAATTTTCTTTTGTTAGTTGATATGCATGGCATGTTATAAGTACATTCCAACTACAAATTTTTTTTTACTCTTTTTTCAGTTTGCTTGTGGTTGTGGTTCTTAACTTACTTTACAGTATTGGTTCCTACATAATTAATATCTTTCTTCATTGCCTGGTTTTATGGATTCTCTCAATTACACATTAATTGTATGTTTTCTCTCTTGCAGAAGTAACACCTCTAAAGACATGCCTCCCAAGGAGGAAAAGCAACAAGCAGAAATAATGGACTAACTGAGAGACTGATGCATCAAGCTTAAGAGTTAAGACCTTTCTCCAGTAACTGGACACTGGACATTGACGCTAGCTCTTGAGTAGTGACCTGTGGCTATCAATGCTCCGTTGGTCGCAGTTCTTTGTTTCTGTAATTTTATTAGTTCCGCTGGCCGCAGTCTGTTACCAATTGACTAGCCGTAGGGGTGTACAAAATCCGGTCCGGACTGAAAAATGACCCCGAACCGGACCGGAATGGACTGAAGGATTCTGGTCCGATCTTCGGTCCATCAATTTTCAGGATTCCGGTTCCGGTCCGGTCCAAACCCGGAAAATTTCGGTCCGGACCGGTTTATTAATTTTTCAGTAAAAAGTTTTATTTTTATTATAATACTTATATATATCTGATTTAATATATAAATAAAATTATTTTAAATTCACACTTTTATTAAAATTAATTAATTTTTTTATTAATTCGGTCCAAACCAGTCCAGACGATTCAAATCCGGTCCGGTTTTGGACCGGTGAACACCCCTAACAAGCTGTAGGATCGCGACTGGATATTGTATCTTTCGACTTTGGCTACTATGGATGCAGCCACTATAAAGAAATTGGAAGTCTATACAAATATGGAATATAATGTGATTCTAGGATTTCAAGTTGACGTTGTCATGTTGTTACCATTGTTGATCACAATTAGGGGAGAGTATTATTAGGTGAAAACTGATTCATCAAATTGATACAGTTAAACTGAAATAATTTGGTTCAGTTAATTGGTAAATTCAGTTAAAATTCGGAAAAAAATTGGTTGATTTGTTTCGGTTAACCCAAGAGAAATTCGCGGGTTCGTTTAATTGAATTGATTAAAAATAAATCTATTTAACAAGAAAGTTAAATTTTTGTATATAAATATATTGAAACTATTAAATATATTTATTTTGTTCGGTTAACATCTGTTAGTTGGATGGTTAAATGATAACTGAATGAACTGATTTATCGGCTAATTGTCTAATTCGTATGGACCATCGGTCCGAACTTTTTCAATTTGATTAATTCAGTTCGGTTAACTAATAGATAATCTTCCTTAATCATGACTCTAAAAAAAGTTTGATCCATAATCATCATACAGATACTAATAATTAATGATGGGGCTATTGGTAAATTTATTTTTGTATTTATTGACCTGGGATATATTTCCTTTGAAAAAAAAAATAAGAACTCAAAATCAGATCAGAAGTTAGAACAACATCACACTCCAGAGCTCTATGATAAACTAGAGTCATCCTTCAACTCTTCTCAATATAATCTACAAGAAAATCTCTCCTCTCACAATTTGATGGATGAAATCGTCTACGGAGGGCCTCCTTAAACACGTTCGTTAGCGGACCATTTCCATGCTGATTCAAGGATTTCAAAGCTCTTCTTGTTCTGTAATACCTCCTTTGTTGCAGGTTCAGTTTGGTGAGGTTACTCATCCTCCAACCCCTTCTCCTCCACTGTTGTTTAATTCTTCTAGGTTCCTATCATCGCCCTTCTTTGGTGATACTACCCTAGCACTTTCTGCTTTGGTAAATTTGAAACTTCATTTTCATAATATTGTAATAATACGTAAAAAAAAACTACATCATTTAAAGCATACGAAGCCAATGCGTATGGAGCAGATGGTGTTATTTTTTATTTGTGAGAGAAAGTTGTTGTAACAGATTTTTCCCATTCTTTGTTGCTTGCTCGTCCTCAGCTTTACTTCTTTTATTCAAAGGGAAAACTACAGAAAAGAGGTACGAACTACCACATTTTTACAAATTACGGGCGTAACTATCATTTTTTGTAATTTACAGGTATTTCAATTTTAGGACTGTTTTGTAAGTAAATATTTTTCAATCAAGTCTTGATCTAATTTAAACTAATTACAAACTCACTCTCAACAAAACTCACCTAACCACTAATTCATTAAATTTGTTCAACCGTTAGCATTAACTTCATCTGAATCTACACTTGCTTACATTAAGATGGGTAATTTAGGTTAGGTTAGTTTTGTTGAGGGTGAGTTTGTAATTAGTTTAAATAAGATCTGGACTTGATTGAAAAATATTTATTTACAAAACAGTCCCAAAACTAAAAAACCTGCAAATTGCAAAAAATGATAGTTACACCCGTAATTTGTAAAAATGTGGTAGTTCATACCCACTTTCTGTAGTTTTCCCTTATTTAAACCAATCTTGTATTTATTTCTTGACAAATGAAATCTATATTGTTTTATTTATAAATATTCTTTCTAAAAACTCATTTCAAAGTACGGTTTCACATGGTATTAGATGGTCTGAGCTCCGGCGAGCTTCATTCTTTCTGGTGACTACCATTACCAACATATGTACATTTTCCGCCAAAATAGTCCATGGTCGGAAAATGTTTAAAAAATTTATGACTAACTTCCGACCATTTTCTAGCTAGTTTCAAAAATATATCAAAAAAGACAGGAAATATTGGCAACAAAATGATTGAAAAGCTAGGCTCCATTTTTAACTGGCCGGAACTTTTTAATTATGAGTATGTGAGTTTTAACAACAAAATGATTATCATTAATTGCCTTCTTAATTTACAAGCTACGGTGTTAGGTCGAACAGTCAATATTTTTACAACCAATCATTAAGTTTCACTTGTCATTCTAACTTTTCAGCTGAACTTGCGATAACATAATCCATCCAAAAATGACTTTGAATGGTGAGCAAAAGATCAAATTGCCTACTGTAACTTCGTGCTAGTTAGGGATGGCAACGGTGCGGGTTCGGGGCGGTTAGTGGTATTATCATACCCTATCCGTCTCGAGACATATCAAAACCATACCTGCACCATAACCGCTCGGGTATGGAAAAATCAAAACCATCCTCATCCCCGTCGGATTTCGGTTTAACCACGGTTAACCATTTAACCAACAGTCGATCTCACATATGAAAAACCAAAAGCATTGTCATTGGTAACTGATGAGAAGAATAGTCTTAGGTCGCTTAGTTTTCTTTATAACAAGCTTTGGAAATACCTAAATTAAGTTTTATATCTCTAAAAAGGCAATTATACTAATTAATATCCTAGTACAACATGTTGTTATTAATTATTTGCTCGTCCTGATGAGCCAACGAGTTAATAGTGCATAACAAGCTTCATATCCTCAACTCGGTGAAGAAATCCTTGTCGAAGGCCTTCACATCTTACTTAAAATCAGGAGTAGTGTGATATTACGAACAAGTGACACGTACTACATCTTATTAGATACCTTATCCATTGTTTCATCTTATTTAAGACCAAAGAGAAAATGAGTACTTCTTAAACTCAACAAGGTCGACAATTGAAAGAGGATATTCATGAACTATGATCATTGAAACTAATTTCTTCCTAAACCTTTGTTGATCAAAAGCTTAAGATTTTACTTTATTCTTACTATTCACATCAAGAAAAATTATCTTACAACTTGATTTTTCTTTTTCAAGGATGATTTCACATGAACATATAGATGTGACGTCTCATTCATGAAATCTACTCTAAGAAGGCATTTACAGTGTACACATCTTGCTTTCTTTAATTCAAGAATGGAACCGTCTCAAAAAAGTTCCAAACAATGGTTTTTACTGCACTGTCTGAATAAATAGAGAGTGAATCCCTCATTAGTGAAGTTATATCATCCTCATCACTTGTCATGACCTTCATAAAAATAAATAAAATGTAAAACACATTAAAAAATATAGAAGTCTTTGTAAAGACACAAATTGTAGACAAAATATAAAAAAAATCTTATCTTTGGTATAGATGAGAGATGAGAGACTACATTTTGGCTAAGGTTGTGTTTTCTGCAAATTGTGTCATCAATGGTTTGGATAAGAGAAATAAAGACTGAATAAAGTCATACTTGACAATTCACCGCTTCAGCCAAGCCTTCACTCGACGATAAAAAAATAGCTACTTCGTCGCTTCAGCAGGTGACAAATGAAATAAAACTCGTTGCGTAGCTTCAGACATGGATGTTTTAATGTTGTCTATAATTTCACTAAGATAATTCGCTTCATTCGATGACATAATCAAAGAAAACACACCGCACAACTTGAGACCGAGATTTTTTTTTGATTACTATCTAGGATTTTTTTATCTTAGACAAGAAAGTTAGCAAATGTAGACGATGAAAAGTAATAGTCCTAGCAAAATATAATAAACATAATCTGATAAAGCTAACTCAATGAATCACAATACTATATTGTGATTATGAGCATTTTATTTAAATTTTTTTAATAATTATTAGAGAAATATGTTGGACGTCCCGCTCAACAGAAACATTAGGACATTGTTAATGATCAATTAGATACTAAGCTTTTCTTCAAGAAACATTCACCAAATCTCAAGCCTTTCTCCCAAGGTCTCCTGTGTTTTTAGTCCCATCATCTCTTTTGGCCAAGTGTTCTCCACAACAGCTCGGTATATCACATTATTTCAAAGATTAGCACAGTTTGATTTAGTCACTGAGATCGACTGCTGGCTCCTTACTGATACAGTCTGCTGTAATTATCCTGATTCCCAGCCACTTCCTCTTCCCAAAGTATCGAAAAGATTGGATTCTCACATGACTCAATAGCTTCACACTGACAGTTACCTGATAAGCTAAAAAATAAATTGGTGCATCTCTTGAACAAAAATATATCTGCAGCTTTTCCAGTTTCCCTGCCAGGAAAATGGGCCACATGGGTTTTAGTGATCTCTTTTGCCAACTCAGCTGAGGTACACCACAAAAACAGCAAGGCGCATGACTGCAGTAGCGTCATCCGGCCATATTTTTCTGAAAGGGATTTAAGCCCGGTGGGGCGGGTGGTGCAGTTTTCTGATGAAAGTTGCCAAGGAAAGGCCGCCGAGATGGAGATGGAGGTGAAACAGGAAGCCGACCCTCTCTAGTTATGGAACACAAAAAAGCAACTGAAATAGAGAAATACAGGAAAAAAGAAGCATTGAGCTAGCGTTAACCATCCACACCGGCTTAGCCAATTCCAAAGTGGTTGTAATATGCTCATAGTTTCTTGATTCATAACAGATTTTACCCTTTTTTGTAGTACCTCAACAATTGTTTGCAAGCTAAAATGAAATTAGTAAACATCTAACATGACACATAATAATTTGATAGCCATCTACAAACTCAATCCAGACGATTAGTTTGTTAGTAGTTTTACAACAATCTTACACAGCATAACAAAATGGAGAGAGGAAGTAATAAAATATTAAGGGCCATGAATAACCTTTAGATGACATTTTGGAGTAGACAAGGACTAAGACATGAAAACTAAGAACATTTATGGCGAGAAGCTGAAAAGCAAATAATACCGCTGGTAAGAAAATGACATTCTTTAGAACAATACGGTGCCAACTAATTGTATACATGTTCAGTTCAATGATTCATCCGTATGAATATGCAGATCACAAAGACAAGTTCAATATAGAACACTTACCAGTACTCATCCAAGAGCAGAAGAGAAAAATGCTCAGGACAATCATATATGTATCCTTTTAGATTGTGTTGCACCTTTTGATGATTGCGTTAGCGAAGCAATAGAAATCATATGACAAATTATGATGCACAGCAGAGTGGAGATGAATGCTGTTTCATGGTGAAGTTATATAGGGGAAGTGAATTTCACATATAAAATCAATTTTTACTACTCAGAAACAATACATCCAACTGATCCTCTCACTTGTTTGATATTGTTGTTTATTACTTACATGAAGCTCTTCAAACTATAGAATCCAGGGTATTAGAAAATCCTCCTCCGAGAAAAGCCTCTCACCCACTTTGCATTTGCCCGAGAGCCCATCCCTCTTTCATGAAGCTTTCCAGAAATAGCGTTGAAGCCTTAACATTTGTGATACCAAAGAGCAGACCTATCCATTTCCTTTCGCCTGCCACACACATGGTAAATTAACTAAATCAACAGTTTCCTGAGGAAATCATACATGCTTTCTTAACATTGCCTTTACCAGGCTGGCCTAAAAAATAATAAAATCCGAAGAACAGACGGGGAACGTGCTTTCACAGTGTCTGTTCAGAGAACAACAGGATGGTCAACAGGAAAGAACAAAACAAAAAGCTAGGGTTCATGTATTTCATTTCCCTCGCAGAACTTTCTTTTATGATAATAATGTAAACGTCAGTTATAAATAAGCAAGAGGAAATGAACATACAGGTTCACTTGGATGTGTCGGAGACGGATAGATAATCACTGGACTTCTATCTGTTTGTTGACCAGCAGGCAAATCTGAGAAATTGCTTCTCATTGAGCGGAAAGCTTCTGAACCACCAATCCGACTTATTTCAGATGGCTCACTCCCACTCTTCATTTTTTCCAGCCTGCTGCCACTTTTACTTGACCCGTCGGCAGAAACAAACTGTAACAGGGACATGTAAAGCACATATTATGGTAAATCACATTCACTGTATATTTTAAACCTGATTTCCGATAGCAAAACAAGTTCCCAAAGATAACCATGAATTATAAAAATTTATAAGATTACAGCCACAAAAAAAGAAATGTCTGTCTGAGGCACAACTAAGATGCTAGTCTGAAACCGCAGTCTGCACAAGGGCCCAAAAGTTTGGAAAGTGAAAATTAAAAAAGACAGGCCGGGCTGGCTATACAAGGTAGTGCAATATATGAGGGTCCTAGAATTTAGCTACTGAAAAAGAAAAATAAGGAATAAAATTTAAGGAGTTCATACTTGGTCCAGATCTTTTATGTGTATAATGATAATTGTTATATCATCTGTTCGATTCTCATGTTCCAACCAAAGTTTATAAGCTTCTCCGGCTACTACATCACATGCATCACGAGGATCAGAACACTCTGAAACCTGCATGAAGGGACATAAGACCTTAAGTTCATAAATATTTTAAGGAAAATAATAAAATATCAGTGAGAGCAGTACATGATTATTATCAAACTGCATGATGTAGATGAAAAGATGCTCCCAGTACCACAACAAGACAAAGGGTTTGCTAAAGATACTTCATCGGGAACTGCCAGGAATGACAACATTCATATACAATAGCAATTATGACATTAAGCATAGAAAGCCAAACGTAAATGGGTATTTGCCTAAATCTGATATGTTACTAACTCATAGTTGCATACTCATCTCAAACGAGAAAGAAATCTTAGCATAGGCTACAAGCCAGAAAACATATGATGAAGGTGTTAACAACAAAAATGACTTCTAAAGTTATTCCTTACTAGACTTCGTCTAACACATGACAAACTAGAAGAGATCAATCACAAAAGAAACATGACATGTGTCTGTAGTGATTACACGAGAGAAGGCACTTATGACACCCGAAGAGAAAAAGAATCATGCCGTTTGTTCAGCGGGCATTTCATGATATTTGTACATTGTAATATCCAATAATAGTCTATCTGTTACTAACTACACCATAGATAATAGGGATAAAACCCAAAAGGGGTCCTGAACTATCACCACTTACCTAATTGCGGTCAGAACTACCACGATTTTCAAAAAGGGTGCGATAAAAAAAAATGGACTGATTTTTTAAAATAAAATTTACCATTACATTCCTAACCTAATATTATTACAAGACTTAGATTTGTGTGCGAAAATTACATCGTTTGGTTATCAAAATAAATTATATCATTTTAAGCACATAAAGAAAACAACGTCTTTTGATAACTAAATGACGTAATTTTTGCACACAAATTTAAGTTTTATAATAATATTAGGTTTGGAATATAATGATAAATTTTAATTTACAAAATCAGTCCAATTTTTTTTTCATTGCACCCTTTTAGGAAATCATGGTAGTTCTGACCGCAATTGGGTAAGCGGTGATAGTTTAGGGTCCCTTTTGGGTTTTTTCCCTAGATAATAATATAGACAGGCGAATGAATACCATGTTGACCACAGCTTGGCTTGACAAGAATTCAAAAATTCCATCACTAGCAATGACGAGAAACAGGTGATTCGAATTCAGTTTAACTGTAGAAACTTCGGGAACAGCAACAACGCCAATTTTCTCAGCTACGCTATCTCCTACGCTCCTTGTAAAAGCTGTTCCAGGATACATTCCATTCTGAACCCAAATCCTAGGAGGATCACCGCCTTCAGTTTCTTCATCACCCCAAGACTGAATGTCTGGGTCCTTGAGTCCTTCCACCTGATCAACACTTAAAACCCTCGCTCCGCATTCTTTCACTCTTTCACACTCATCTTTCCTAAAAGGTGTCTGATCACATGACAAGTCTTGTGCAACAATCTTGTTATCCTCCTTAACAGCAATCACAGCCCGGGAATCACCCACGTTAGCAGCAACAATAGTGTCCCCGACAAACAAAACACAAATTGCAGTAGTCCCGCTCATTGAATCATCAATTTCAGAATTATGCAGTTCAGTATTAGTAACCTCAAAAGCTGAGTTATACGCTTTGAGTGGGTCTTCCAGCAATACCGGATTATTCGATAACTCTTCAACTAACCTTTCCTTGACAAAATTGGAACACTGTGTCCCGAACTGTCCATGCCCATCAAACACTCCGAAAAAATGAACATTTGGATCACCTTGAAGTTTAGTCCTAACACAGAAACTATCCTGATTCAGTTTATCCGGAGAATCGGGATAATAACCACGCTGAGACAGCACAGAATACTCCAAATGGTAATCATAAGCAGGAACAGGTACGCGCTCCGATAATCTCTCAGTCAGCGCATGCTTCTTAGTAAGACTAAACCTGCCAGGCCCTTTGAAACTCTCTCCATCAGCCGACTCCGGATATCTACCACAACACTTTCCATAAACACAACCCATCCTCCGTGAACAATCCAAACACTTGAATCCACAGAAACTCAACAGCCGTCCAAGTGTTCGACGAAATTCCCAAACTAAGTAACACATGGATCCGAACCACCCATACCCTGGAGAAAAAACCCACTTCTTGTTTCTTTAACACAAGTAAATTTGCCCGAAAGGATATGATCCAGAGCTGTACAACAACTTCATTCGAAACCCTAATTCTGAAACTCCGAAACAATCAGCTAAAAGACAACAGGTTTGGTCAGTGATGTTCTTTCCCTCTGGGGATTGCTGATAAAAGCAGCTTCATTCTTATCATTTTCCGGAAAAAAAAAGAGTGTTGGTGGAATGAACCCCAGATAAAGAAACGAATCCAATCCACAAGGTACGAGGAAATGAAGAAGAAGATGCAATGCAAGAAAAGGCCGACGAGGAGAATGTGGAGGGAGAAATTCAGCAAAATTGATTATTGGGTTGAGAAAATCTGAGACAGAAAAATGAGACTCACGGATAGCGAATGAACAGCGAGAATTAATTAACAATTCTCAGATTCCATAAAGTGTCCATTTAATTAAATACAACCCCCTCTCATTATTAAATACAATCATAATAATAAATTAAGAAAAAAAATTCAAAAAAAGTTTTGAATTATCACCGGTTATCCAATTGCGTTTAGAACTTGCATGATTTTCAAAAAGGATGCATGAAAAAAAGTTGGACTGATTTTCTAAAATAATATTCATCATTACATTCCAAAACTAATATTATTATAAGATTTATATTTGTGAGTGAAAATTCCGCCGTTTGATTATCAAAATATGTTATTTTGTTTATGTGTGCAAAACGATATAATTTATTTTGATATGCCGGTTTATCCATTTTTTTCGGTTCAATATGCAATCCGATATTAATTTCAAATCAGACCGGTACGAGGTCCGGTTCCCGATTCAACCGGTCGAACCGGCCGGTCCGGTCTTGATAACTATAGTGGTAGTTCTGACCACAATTAAGTAAGTAGTGGTAGTTTAGGCTCCCTTTTAGGAATGGCAATGGGGCGGGTTCGTGACGGTTAGTGGTATTACCAGACCCTATCCCTCTCGAGACATATCAAAACTATACCCGCACCATAACCGCTTGCGTATGGGAAAATCAAAACCATCCTCATCCCTGTCGGGTTTCGGTTTAACCACGGTTAACCATTTAACCAACAGTCAATCTCACATATGAAAAACCAAAAGCGTTGCCATTGGCCTCAGATGAGGAGAAGAGCCTTAGTTCGCTTTGTTTTCTTTATAACAAGCTTTGAAAATACTTAAATTAAATCTTATATTATCCTAGTACAATATGTTATTATTAATAATTTGTTCGTCAGTCAACGAGTTATTAGTGCATAACAAGTTTCTTATACCTAACTTGCTGAAGAAATCCTTATTGAGGGCCGTCACATCTTACTTAAAACAAGGAGTAGTGCGATTTTAATAACAAGTGACACGTACTGCATCTTAATATATACGTGATCCATTGTTGTATCTTATTTAAGACCAAAGAGAAAATAAATAGTTCTTAAACCCAGCATGGTCGACAATTGAAAGAGGATATTCATGAACTATTGATCATTAAAAATAATTTCTCCCTAAATCTTTGCTGATTAAAAGCTTGAAATTTTACTTTATTCTTATTATTCACATCAAGAAAGGATTGTCTTACAACTTGATTTTTCTTTTTCAAGCAAGATTTTACATGAGTATATAGATGTGACGTTCATTCATCGAATCTACTCCAAGAAGACATTTATAGTGTACACATCTTGCTTTCTACAAATTGTATCGTCTATGATTTGGATAAGACATAAAGACTGATGACATAAAAGCCGCATTTGATGATTCGCCGCTTCAGCCAAGCCTTAACTCGATGATAAAAAAATAGCTACTTCGTCGCTTCAACAAGTGACACAATTAAATAAAACTCGTTGTGTAGCTTCAGACATGAATGTTTTGATGGCAGCAGCAGTTCTTAAGCGATAAATCAACTGTTTCGATCTATCGTCCATCCCACAGCGGTCGCAGTCCTATGGTGATCCGCTTGCCGCCTCCACCGCTCGCGGAATCCATTGCGTGGCGAGGTCTCCCATAGCGCACAACAGCCGCAAACGAAGTTCGACGGGGCGAATTTGGCTTCACAGTGCAGAGATTCAAGAAGCACCAAGCGATAATGACGATGAGTTCAAATTTTCAATAATGTGTGATGAGTCATTTCCGGAGATCGAGATCGGGTAGATCTTCCTGATTTTTGACAGCAATCTGGTGCTCGGCCGTGATATCATGGAGAAGGTGAAGAGGCGACACGTGGCAGAGGCGGCGAGCGTGTTACTGGAAATGTTTTTTACTAGAGAACTATGACGGAGGCGGCTCTGCAAATTTGCACCATTGTCAAATATAAAACTCAACAATAAGTTTAAGGAAAAAACCTAATTGGGTAAAATCGAAACTGTGACGGAGGTGGTGCTGGAGTTCTCGAAGGTGACCGGTGACTCGCTTGAGTTCGGTGGCCGGTGAAAGCGGCTTTATTGAAAAAAAATGGGGTTTAATTTCTAATTTTTTAGAACTGCAATTCGGGATTAAAAGTGATAAAATTTGATTTGATTGATGTATTAACAAATATTTGATTAATATTAAAATATAAAATGCAGAAATTGAAATGACGTCATTTTCTTTAACGGTAAGCGTTAAGTCAGTTAACTGATAGTTGTTAGAGTAATGGGGTAAAGTTGTAATTATATTTTAGTCCAAAAACTGAAATCTTACCCCTTATTTGAAAATTAAGATAATTCGTACTACACCATTGGGTAAGTGTGATAGTTCAGAGCCCCTTCAATTTTTGGGATAAAACTCAAAAGAGGCCCTGAACTATCACCGCTTACCCAATTGCGGTCAGAACCACCACGATTTTCAAAAAGAGTGCAATGAAAAAAAAATGGATTGATTTTCTAAAATAAAATTTACCATCACATTCCTAACATAATATTATTATAAGACTTAAATTTGTGTGCGAAAAATACATCATTTGGTTATCAAAATAAATTATATCATTTTGCGCACATAAAGAAAACGACGTCTTTTGATAATCAAATAACATAATTTTTGCACAAAAATTTAAGTCTTACAATAATATTAGGTTTGAAATGTAACGATACATTTTAATTTAAAAAATCAGTCCAATTTTTTTTTCATTGCACCCTTTTTGGAAATTATGGTAGTTCTGACCGTAATTGGGTAAGCGGTGATAGTTCAGGGCCCCTTTTGGGTTTTTCCCCCGGTGGCCGGTGAAAGCGGCTTTATTGAAAAAAATGGGGTTTAATTTCTAATTTTTTAGAACTGTAATTCGGGATTAAAAGTGATAAAATTTGATTTGATTGATGTATTAACAAATATTTGATTAATATTAAAATATAAAATGCAGATATTGAAATGAAGTCATTTTCTTTAACGGTAGGCGTTAAGTCAGTTAACTGATAGTTGTTAGACTAATGGGGTAAAGTTGTAATTATATTTTAGTCCAAAAACTGAAATCTTACCCCTTATTTGAAAATTAAGATAATTCGTACCACACCATTGGGTAAGTGTGATAGTTCAGAGCCCCTTCAATTTTTTTTCCAATAATAATAATACTCTTTCGTTCCTATAATGTTCACTTGCCACTCTTTAAATATATGATTGATTGGGGTCATTTCGAAAATCTAAGACTCTCTTAATTTAGGTAAAATGAAAATTAGGTGATGTATATTTAATTTGGGAATAGTTGATATATTGGAAATGAATATTAGAAGCAAAGTTTCATTAAATTAAACAGTATTTGGATTTTTTTTTACTATATTCTACTCATATTTGCCATTGTATACAATTAACGTTGGATGTTGAATGATGTACGAAAATCTGAATGATCTAATTCATTGCTAGATAACATCTGACTGTTGAATGCTTTATTTTTTTAATTCACTTTTTAAACATCTATAGATAATATTATTTTCTTTTACCAGTTTGAAATTCTTTAAAAATAAATATAAAATATAATTAAAATGTAAACTTTTAAAAAATATATTTCATCTATTATGTGTAGCATGAGATACAATTAAAAATGAAAAAGTACAAGAATGTATGTACGACTTGATTGGAGAAGTAGAAAATATAAAATATATTTACGATAATTTTAATCTTTAAAGATATTTGATTCAGATCTGAACAATTCAGATGCCAAATTAAGAACAAGTGAATCTGACCTTTCAAATCATCATTAAGATCAAACAAAGATGAGATCGTTTCATTAAAAACTTAATATAATAAGAGTTAATCTCTTAATAAAACTAAATAAGAGCAACAAAATGACACAAACCCAGAGAAAATAAAACAAAATCTATGTAAAATCCATTTTCACTATCATTTTTCTATTATCTCTTGTTTTTGCTATACAAAAAAAATTCAAAGGTTCTTAGATTTGTTTTTCTATCTTTCTACTATTTTATCGATTATTATATTCTACGTAGATGATTAAAAATTTTAATCGTTTCATACATAAGTTATATTCCACTAGATTGGACACAAATTCGACTACTATAATAATTAACAAGATACTCTATACGCTCTATACTTAATACCGTCCCTTAAATGAATATATTAAAAAAGATGGGTTATGAGATGAAGTTTAGAAACGAAACATTATAAATTGAGATCATAGCAAATAGATATGTTCAAAGTTGATACATTTATGAGGCTGGTCTTTGAATTTGAGAAATGAAGATTATGATTTAATTGAGTTTCCACATCTCAATAAGTAAATGACTTAAGCTTATTAGATAGTTGTATTTCCTTACTTACAGTCAATTAATTTTTGAATGTGGATTTAACAATACTCATTTGGTATTTGAGTGGATCGATCCATCTTATTTCTTATACTTGTCAGTGTTTGCACGGCATGGATTGGTCACACGTAGATATTTTTCTCTGATTTGGTGATTGTAAGAAATGTAGTAAATAAACGTACCTCTTTGTGGAAATGAACACTAGATGTATTTCAGTGAACATGTTGATCATACTTAATGATTGAACATATGCCTCAATCAAAATGTTCATATCATCTATTCAAAATGACCATTCAACACTAGAATAAATGAGCATTCAATTCATAAAAGCTGACATATGTTTGTGAATCAAAATAAATAACAATATTTAATCTTGGATGTTTGACAATAAAGGTGTACGTTCTCTGAAATTTTAGGAATTTGTTAGATTTAAAATGAAAAACAGTAGAGATTTGTCAATGTTTAGAAGTTGATTGCAAGTAGTATTTTTATAATAGGTATATTATTATATTATTTAAATGAGAAATCGTATATGACTTTATATTCATAATTATCATAAGATGTTCTTTTGGTGATAGCAGCTTGAGAATTATTGAGAGAATTTTATTATAAAATTTTTATGTTAGGAATTTGTCTTGAGTGGTGGAATTTTTGTAGATTTTTCATTAGAGAATGTATGAGTGAGATTTTTGAGTAAAGAGTATCGAATTGGAGGAAGTTTCTATTCTTGGTATTCATTTATCAAAGTATTGGAATGTTGTGAGGATTGTATTTTCAAGAGTCCTACGAAGAGTGTCTATTATTGTAGTACATATCTATACATAATAGAGATTTGTGAATGTAACTTATTGATGAGAGCCGAACCATACGTAGAAAACATTATATGTTTCTTTTAATATTTCTTATACATATCGTTGTGCTTTGGTAAGTAAAATAGTCAAAAATTATGCTGGGCCATATTGGGCGTTAGAGGCTTGGCAATCTCAGTAACAATTGATTTTGATCCTTGTATGTAATAGTCGTCAAAGTGTCAGCCTTAAGCTTAATATTAAAAATAAGTGATCGATATATGTGATGCTAAATTATTAACTAATTAAAGATATTTTTTTTAGGTTATCAAATATAGTGACCATAAATACTGTCTATTTTACGAGCACTATTGGTAGCATTTTGACAACCATCTTAGAAAACCAACCTTGTGATAGTTGATTACCAAGATTTTTTTGATATAATGCTATAATAACAATAAGATTACTAAATCATAAATTAATATTTGAAATTAACTAAAAATAGAACAAACTCAACTCAAATTTATTTAGATAAGGTATTTAACGACTAAACCTAATCTCTATTATTCCCACCTCATCCTCTTCCTCACCGTCCTCCTCAACTCCCTCCCCCTCATCATCATTAATCGTCATATCAAACTTAGCGGTGTGGCAAATTTCTTTTTTTGAGCGTGCACCATCCTGTTGCGTTTGAAATCAGTCTTCTTTATATCGCTCTATATATTGTATATCTTCAACTTCAGCTCAATATATTCAAAAAGCCATGGTTGTCACTTTACATCTGATTTGGAGCTGGACTATCCGTCTGTCTAAAAAATTACTAGTAAATGATATATCAGACCTTGTGGATGACAGGTCTTGCTAGAGCTAGGACAAATCTCATATAGCAACTCATCCTAATGTTGAATTGACTCCGGACTCTCTCAATGGATTGATGAGATCTTAGTGCAAGAGGGTGCATTTCCATATTCAGACCCTCAATACTCTCATTCCTTGAAGAAGTACTCAACTTTTTCAATAGTTGCATTTGTGCCATACAACATACATATAACCAATTAAAATAAATTAAATTATATATGCTAACATACATATAAAATTAAATATAATTAACGACATCATTTACCCATCCATATTCGAAAAACAAAAAAATTTATCTGTTTATGACTTGTTATTAGTGAGTGATCGTAAATGACTTCACCAGACTCAACGCTCTCGACATATCAAAATTTATTGTAAGATGAAAGAAAGTCAAATTAGTACAATCATAGATCAATCAAATCAATAGATGAATAAGATTAATATAAGTGATATACTTTCAATTCTCTACTTGAAGACATGTTTGAGAATGTTACTCATCTTGTGGTTAGTTTTGAGTGTCGCATGTCTGGTCTACCTTAAACTTAGCATCAGTAGCCCAGATTATCAATATCTCCTTATAGTCTTATACTCAAACGTACAAAAAACTGAAGTCTTCTTATTTGTGTAGGCACAGTTGAACACATTCTTGATGATTGAAGACTAAAGTTAGGTACCGAACACTCACTTTATGGCTGCTAGCTCCTCCTCCGGTTCCTATCAAATAAATACTACAAAAAATCTCTAACTGGCCATAAAATTACTGACCAAAATAATTAGGTTGTAAGAATAATCATAAATGCCACCTAGAGCGATCAAATTTAGTAAGGCAAATGTTGATTACATGAGCGACTAATGAGATCGGCAGAGCCTATCGATGACCACTTGACCATTAGAGCCCCAACCGAGCCCGAGCAATGCGCTCACTAAACTTGCCTGGCTGTTTTAGACTATGAGATAACCATACATTAGGAGCTTACCCATTTCTTTGCTAAAAAATGAGAAATTTTTCATTGCATCATTACCACTCTGGTTATTTTCTTTAGTTATTTCTTCTTGCAATGATACACAAGGAATTAGATCATTTAACACTACAACTAGTAGCTAAGTATGACATCTATAACAAGTAGATAACATAAATTCTACAAACTTATACTATAAAATGACATCAATGATCCAGTTAATGAAAAATCAAGAAATATTGGGAAGGGCTAGAGAGACAAATTTCGTTTAAAGTTGGAGCTTTAAGAGATGGAGCTTTCCTTTACCAGCAGTCTTGTTTAACTTTCATAAATTTTTTATGCTTGTTATTTCAATTATACTTAGTGCGTATTCATCTCTATCCTAGGATTCTACAGATCCTAGGTTGATGCAAATTCAGCTTTTTCTTGTTTATTAATTAAGAATAATTTTCATCCATTTGATTAGTGCTTTTTTGAATGTAATATTGTATGTCCATTGTTTTAAGGACGCCTAGGTATTGTCATATGCAGTATTTCAGAGTTTAAATATGCATACAAAAACTTAGTTTAGGATTACATATATTACCCTCTAACCTATAATATTTCATTCCATAAAGACCAGGATCAGGATGAGTTGAATATTTTATGTGTTGTAGTCAATGAAACCAAAGACCAAAATTGGGAGCTTGTCTAGGAATATTGAGTAGTTTGTTTATCCTGCTGCATGTTTAGGAGATATTAGTATATCACTCTTTGCTGAATTGAAAAATAAAACAATACAAAATTAATTATAGTCAATAATTTGATGCACATAAACATGAATCTTTTATTTATGTTGTGACATCCTTAAACATTTTTTGAGCGAAAGAAAAATGAACTTATATTATGGAACAAAGAGAGTAGCATTAAAATAAAAACTATCCACTGAGGGGTAAAAGAATAAGAAAATTATTAGTGTAGTAAGAGTTTAAAATCCCATGTGTATATTCAAAAAATATTTAAAAAAAATGGACATACCTTGTCAGGGCATATAAGTTATATAGCTGAGCGGTTAAAATAACATCATCATGAATGTTGTTTAGGGGTTTTAGATTTTTGGAGTTTATGTTTCTAATATTTTAGGGTTTCTAGGTTTTTGGTATTTCTGGATTTTTCAGTATTTTTTAGAATTTTAAGATTTAGGGTTATATGGTTATGAAACGACGTCGTTTTGAGGGGTTTTGAAACATCCTAAAAAACTATATTGACATCCAAAAATCTTAAAACCTTAAATCACTAAAAATTGTCAAATTCAAAAATCCAACAACTTCTAAAAATTAACTTAAATGACATCATTTTAATCGTAAGCATTGTAACTTATATACCCTGAAAATGTTTATCCGTCAAACCCTTACTTTTATTTAATCAAATTATATTTAATTTATGTTGACGAAGTAAAATAATTTGATTAAAATTTCAAAAAATATCATGTTACAAACTAATGACACATAAAATATTTTGAGAATCATTTTATGAAATTGAGAAACGACACAGAAAAAAATTGAGGGAGTACTGTAAACCATCCTCATAAAATAAATCAAAAAGTCTTATTTATGAGTATAGTTCAACGGGTTCTATCTAATTTTCTTACTTTTAGAAAGAGATCGATTGTGAAAATTCAATTTGCTAGTCATTTAACATAATTACCATTGTCCTATGAGAAATAATAACTACGACATATTTTTGGCTTTTAAAATTCAACGAACCTCTAATTATAAGTGCCGGTTCCACTAGGTGGACAGCGGGGACAGCTGTCCACTAAGGTACGGACTAAACTGTTCCTATTTCAATGTAAAAATAAAATATTTTTAATTTTTTTTACCTCTAATTAAATCTAAAAATATTATATCTCTTATTTTTGTACCCTCGGTCAGCTTAAAAAAAATTTGTACCCCCAATTATTCAATTAAACTTAAAAATATTATATTTTTTATTTTTATACCTCATTTAGCTTAAAAAAAAAATTTACCCCTGAAATAAAATTTCTAGTTCCGCCAAGGCTTATTATCACGAAAAAAAGTTAAATTGAATTTACTTAATAATCAAATGTGACAAATTTTTTTTAAGAAAACAGTACAACTATATAACTATTTACTTTTTTCGGTACAAAAATATTTTTTTTCAGTGTTTTTTATGCAAAATTGATCCGTCATTCTTAATATAAAATAACTGATGCATATTATGGTATTAAAGATTGATATATTTATACTGAATTTTGTCTTACAATATTATTTTTCTAAATATTTGACGACTGCTATCATGTATATACATATACTTATTGTATGTTCATTAACATTATTAAAATGATATATGGTATTAACAATATTTGTAAAGCTGTTTGGTTGGTGTTTGATGAGAGGATAATATATTCAAATAATTTTGAGTGAAATGTGGGATAAATAATGTTCTTCATTTTTAAGATTAATAATAATCTCACCATAGTTCGGTGATATTCAGCAGTAGGGGTGTTCAAAATCCGGTCAGGACCGGAAAATAACCTGGAACTGGACCGGAATGGAACGAACCAGGCCGAAGGATTCCGGTCCGGTCTTCAGTCCATCAGTTTTTGGGATTCTGGTTTCCGGTCCGGACCGGAATGGACCGGTTTGGTAATTTTTAATAAAAATTTTTATTTTTATTAAAATACTTATATATATCTTATTTAATATATAAAGAAAATTATTTTTAATTCACATTTCTATTAAAATTTAATTAATTTTTTATGAATCCGGTCCGGTCCAAACCCGGAATTTTCCGGTCCTGTCCGGTCCAAACCGATTCAAATTCGGTCCGGTCTTCGGTCCTTATTTATCGATTCCGGTTCCGATCCAAATCAATTCCGGTCCGGTTTTGGACCGGTGAACACCCCTATAAGCCAGAATAATAAATTAGGGGTTAAAAAAAATTTAAACTGCTCTACGGGATGTATATAAACGTATTACAAGAATTTAGTTCAAATAATTGTGATTGAGTCTGATTCTATATTCACATTACATTTTAATTAAGACTAACATATGAAATTTTCATTTAAAGGGATCCTATGAAATATTATATGATAAATATATAAAATTATTAAATTACATTTTTATTTGAAACGCCATTCAAATACACGTATATCACCCACCATTGGTGAAATGTATTTGAGAAGAAATAATTAACATTGTAAAAACGTAAACTGAATTAAATAGGCTGAAAGAGAATACTGATTTTGTTATCTAATATTTATTTATTTTTATAATATAATAAAATAAAATTTCGTCAGATTTCCTTTCTCTGTGAGATGATATTCTTTACTTGATGAAACCCAACAACGATGCTATGTTAAAGTTAGAACCAAGCATAGAAGATAAGAAGGCTTGAGGTCTTTTTGCATGCAGGACAATTAAACATGCTTCCATGGCCAGAGGTTAAGTGGAGATGCAAGCCATCCTTTTCTTTCCATGAAAGTCAAACCCTAATGAAAAATTCCAAATCTACTTTTTGAAAAGAGATGTGTGGCTTTGTAATTTAGTTCAATCGAATAATATAAAAAGGGTGAGTGTGACTAAAAGTTTCATGTCATGCTCATTCTCCTCATCATCATTATGTTCTTGTTGAGCATGATGGTATTATCTCACATTGTCCAATGGAAGCTCTTAAGTGATACTAATATGTAGTTGGGCTCCCCACTCATTAATTTCGAATGTGGATCCAACAAATCTACAGTTCTCATGAAGCTAATTAGGCTTTCAAAGCCCCAAAGATAATGATAGGAAGAATAAACAACATGATCACATCACGCAACTCCCAATTAGAGTGCGAGGCCATGGCTTCGCGGCTCAAAATGAATTATATTTTTAACATATTTTTTTGATTCATTTTATTAAAAAAATTTTTATTTTTTAATTTAGTTTATGATTTACCATATTTTTAAGACCGTCGGTATGAACGACAGTTTATTCATACCTTATCGTCTCAAGCAATCGTGATTGGCCAGCGCGGCAATACACCTCTCGTTATAGCTTACCTGACAAGCAAGGCTGGAAACCCTGCCTATACAAAAGGAAACCGCGGACTTCATTCCCGGTTTGCTACAAGTAAACCTTCTTCTGCGCCGGTGGTTTGTGAACAAGAGAAACCTTTACTTTTAAATTTGAGGCTTGACTCATTGAACTCGGGGACGAGTTTGGAGTTTTGAAACTACATCAATTTGAGCCATCTCCATTCGCAAATTTTTGCATGCTCTGGGAGCACCTACTCTCGTTTGCGACCATTTTCATTTCGATGAAAATGACGGCGTTTTATGTGTTAAACACCCGTGCTCGGCCAAACATCTGGTGAATATATTAGCACAACTGGTGAATATAATAGCACACTTAGTGAATATAGAAGCACAACTAGTGAATATAGAAGCACAATTGGTGAATATTCATCAGTTCTGCTTCTATATTCATCAGTTGTGGTGTTATATTCATCAGTTGTGCTTCTATATTCATCGGTAGTTTAGGCCGAGTGTGTGTTTTAATGTGTAAAACGTAAAACGACATCGTTTTCATCAAAATGAATACGACGTGGCAAATGAGAGCAGGTGCTCCCGGAGCACGAAAGAGTGATTGATCACCATTTATATGACGTGCCATTTTAATTAATGTGGTTGGTTTTAGTTTCCTGTGTATGTGACTTTGTAAGTATCATACATCCAATTTTGCTCAAAACTGGCTTTGATTCAATTCAGATAAATTAAATAGTAAACTGAGCAGATTGAATGTTTAAATTAGGAGAGGTCACTCTTGAAGGGTGAGGTAGGCAAATGACTCTTAACTGGTGATCCTCATGGAGAAGGGCCACATGTGGCTATCACAACCAACACGATATATTTAGATTTTTTGTGTCTTTCAATGCTGCAAAGTACAACATGGTTGAAGGAGGGGTAAGACAACTGGCTAGTTGCATTCACAATGACGAAGAGACTAATAAAGATGATGTTGAGCCACCATTACAGATTCAAAAGACTCTCGAAGAGTACAAGGATATCATGTCCGCTGAGCTACCCAAGTGATAGGGTAATAATTTACCCTATTTTAGGCACTTATACTTAAGATATTTGAGTCGTTTCCGAGTGATAATGAGTAATTTATAGTTGATTTTGTCTCTTATAGGTTAAATATGAAGAATACTGACCTCGGAAGAGGAAAAGATGAAAACAGTGCAAACTAGGTTAAAATCGGACAAAAAGCCAAGTTCAGGGGTCAAATTGTTAAAAGAAGAAGTTCAGGGAAAAAATTGTGAATATGCAGAACCAAAACTCGACTCAGATCGAGGTGCCATTTTAAGAACTCGACCCAGATCGTGTTTCATGTCGATGCGCGACCCAAAACTCGACCCCGATCGAGCTGACACATGACGAGCCCGGAAAATACAGTTTCTAATTCTCCTTTAAGAACCGTTTTGGCGGTAGGATTCCTGCCAAAGATAGTCTAAGGTGACATATCAACTATAAATATAAGTCTTAGGCTCAAACCCTAACAAGCCTGGCACCACACTACATCTTCCTCTCAGAAGGGCTAGAGGGACGAATTTCGTTCAGAGTTGGAGCTTCAAGAGACTAAGCTTTCCTCTATCATTCTTATTTTACTTTCATAATTACTTTATGATTGTTATTTCAATTATGCGTAGCGAGTAGTCGTCTCTGTCCTAGGATCCTACGGAACCTAGGTTGTGTGTAAATTCAACTTTTCATATTTATTAATTAAGTATATTTTTCATCCATGTCGCCAGTGCTTCTTTGAATGGTATTGCGTATGTTCATTATTTTAGGGACGCCTTATTATTGTCATGCGTAGTTATTCAGAGTTTAAATATACATGCTTTAAGAACTTAGTTTAGAATATAATCTATCACTCTCTAAGCTATGATATTTCATCCCACGAAGACCAGAATCGGGATGGGTTGGATGTTTTACTTAGTTGTAGTCAATGACCCTAGTCAACTGAAGACCAGAATCGGGAGTTGGCCTAGGAATATTGATTAGTTTATTTATCCTGCTGCATGTTTAGGAAATATTAGTGTATCACCATTTGACTAATATTTGTGAGTTACGAAGACTAGAATCGGAAAACAACACAATACGAAATCAATTGTAGTCAATAATTTGCTACGTAGGAACACTCAGAAGTCGGACTTGCATGTAAATTATTGAGTGATGATGTATTATTGAAATTGCATGATTAGGATAATTAATTTACGCCTGAATCACATGATTAGTTTTGCATGCAACCTAGGTGAAGTAAATCTTAGAATGCTTATCTTCTCTGTTCGATCTTACCTCTGTGTCATTACTTTCAATTTCAGTTCTTAATTAATTAGTTTAAAATAACTTCCACTCACTCGTCTAGAATTAAATACATATTAATTAGGTTATTTGCGCCTAGCAAGCCTTGTGCTCCTCTTGATTCGACTCGGCACTTACTGATTTTATTTGACTGCAGTGATCCCTGAAACATTCATTGACATCTACATAGGGTCAAAAATACACACTGTCACCAAGAAGCGGCCCCAAGAAGCGGCCCCAAGAAGAGAAGTTGATCATAAGACTAAGTCGAAACCGGGAGCACAACTACCATCCAAGGTGCCATATCGGATGTCCCCACCAGAATTAGAGGAACTAAAAAAGCAACTCAAGGAGTTTATGGATGCATGGTGTATCCGACCCTCCAAATCCTCATATAGAGCACCAATATTATTCCAACGAAAGCATGATGGATTGTTGAACCTTTGCGTTTATTACCAGACACTCAATAAGGTAACGTCAAAAAAAAAGTATCTCATTCCTTTGATTACCGAATTATTTGATCAACTAGGTCATACATTGTACTTCACAAATTTAGATCTTTGGTCGGCATATTACCACATGAGGATAGCCAAATGTGACATATCAAAGACCGCTATATAATAAGCTATGTAGCATTTGAATTCTTAGTGATAATGTTTGGAATAACAAATGTCCCCGCCATATTTTGCACTTTGATGAAAAGATTTTCCACCCATACATGTACCAGTTTGTTGTGGTATACTTGGATAACATTGTCATCTATAGTAGTACATGGGAGGAACATGTGAAACACTTGTGGACTGCCTTACAAGTACGTTGAAAGAACAAATTTTTTGTAAAGAGGGAGAAATGTTCCTTTACAAATCAAGACATGTCATAGAATCAAGAGGAGAGACATATGATGGATCACGACAAGGTACAGTCCATTGAGAAATGATTGATTCCTAAGAAGATTACCGAGTTAAGTTCATTCTTTAGATTGCTGAACTACTACCGACAATTCATTCAAGGATATTCAGCTCTTGTCGTACCCTTTGACAAATTTGTTGAAAAAGGGTAACCCTTGGGTGTGTATGTGTTACCCATTATCTGATCTCTTAACCTTGACCCTTAAAATGCACTAACATTATCATATCTCTTGTTTATGACTCTGACATATATCTATTAGGGATTGTTAGGGATGTGTTAGAGCGGGCCAAGAGTTTGATTTTTTACCTATAGATTTCTACATATTGATTTGTGGAGGAAGTTCATTCTCTCAAGAGACTTGACCCATCATTCTTGAATGTCCATTCATGGCTACAATAGGGACCAAGATTGATGTGGCTAGTGGTATGCTATCTATGGAGTTTGACAATGAGGTGATACATATGAGTATCTTTGATACTTTGAAATGGCAGCCATGATATGAAGCATTCAGCTCTATAAACATGGAGGATCGCATAAACACATAGTTGGTCAAGGAGTTAGACAAAGAGGAGCTGCAGAAGTTCCCTGCAGAACCCTTAACAAAGGCCATAGTTCCATCAGGTAAGCCTGAGAATGCATTACATATGCCTGAAAGTTTAAGTTGTTCTCTTCACATGCTAAATAGATTATTAACCCATGGCATCATAAGGATGTGGCCTTATCAAAAAATTGTAGGCATCGATACAACAAAGTTAAATGCAAAGCGTCGTCCGATGACAGGCCACCATGACAAATCATGTGCACTGCCCTTACATCATCATATTTGAACAATAAGGATCGTCCTCTGGCGTTCAAGAAACATCGTAAGAAGGAGTTCCACGCGATGATGAATAGTTGCAATCCTTACCAATATTTTCATTCAGACAAGCACAAGGGCAGCAAACAGAAGACCACCAGTGGATATCAATTGGGCAAGCCACAATGTCTGATATAAGAGGTATCGTCGACCCTAAGACCTTGAATAAGGGTGCTTGTGGAGAGGTAACTCGATGCTTGTTTTTGATTTAATATTTTGATAACTATTACTATTGTTTACTCACTGACACATTATTTTTCTCTAATTCCTTAACAACTATGACCAACAATGACAAATTCATCGGGTGAGATTTTTGCAGAGAAAAGCGCCAAAAATTAAAAAATCGGATAACTCGCCAAGCGCATGTGGGCAGTTGTTGCGCGAGACTGAGTTCATCACCTTGTGGAGACTTAGCCAGGAGATTGCATGTAAGAAAGACAAGCCGTGCACGCGACCTATTTAGTCAGCACCCGGCTCGAGAGCTTTGTTTGACCAGACTATTACTAATTTACTACGCTTTTTACAACTCTGCATTAGGTGGAGAAGTCAGAATATTGATTTTCATAGGGTCACCATTAATATTAATAGAGTCTTGGAATCTCTAAATTATTTTTAAGTTTTCTTGTTTAATTGAGCCATATCTCACAATAGCATAAATCTAATTTTTTCAAAAAAAATATCCAAGTCATGCTAGGTGTTCTCTATTCCATTCTAATGATTTGATTCCATGCGGAATCTGATAATTTTTTTTAATTTAGTCACAAAATTCAATTGAGACCTCGGAGAGCTTCGAAAATTCTTGTAAGATCATGTTGATGCTTGGATTAAGGTAATCTTTAATTATTATTGTCTTTATATGACTTGGTTGAGTATTGCCTATAAGTTTATGACTTTAAAATATTTTTAAAAATTGTGTGGTATAAGTTACATATTTTCTCTTGATGACATGACTTTATAAAAAAAGTCATATTTGACAGAGTCATATGAAAAATCTTGTATTCTCACATATTATAAAAATTTAAACGTTCAAGCTCATTTGAATATGAGCTTGTCTTAAACTCCCGAGCGCACTGACTTGGAGCAAAACACGGTTTGGATATTCCTATGTATAGCAGATAGGTGAAGGGTACATACTATGCTTTAACCTGCTTATATAAGGAATTTTCTTCCATGTTAATATCATTATCATTATTATTATAGATAATTCTTCAGAACGGTTGATGCATGGGAAGGTAGTTGTGCATTGAAATGCTAAATAAGATTGATGCTAATGAACTTGCCTTTATCAGAATTATTTGTTAGACATTTTGTCATGTTCAGCTGCAGGTTTAAATGGTGGATAGATACCAAGTTAAGGATATTTAAACGTGCTAAAAGAGGAATTAGCAATAAACAAACAAAATTGGATTGATGTTCATAAGTAACTAACACATCGAGCGCATAGCCGCACGCCGAGTGACATGGAAAAGAGCAGACACGTGTCGTGATAGAGAAAGAAGTCGAGGGTGGTAGTTCAGCAGTGGCCGCGTGCAGGTAGCGCGAGGTGATAAATTGAGTTCCATGCGAGGGCGCAAATTTCATAAAATCTGGACAAGGGAACTTTTCATCTTTCAAGATTAATTAATTTCACACCAAATATCATATATGAGTTATTCAAATTATTACATAAAGATGAAATAATTATCTACAATTTCCTTAGAAGGAACCGAAACTAATTTTTGACGGAATGTCCCAGTGGAGTCAACAAAGTCGGTGTGCAGAAACTTCCTAATTCGGCTCCTAATTTCTAAGTTTTCAATTTCAGTAATTTCAAAGTCTAAATCCATAATTTTCTCAAATATATTCCACCGATATAATCATAAAATTCGTGCAGATTATCATAGCCAAATTTGGAGGACACCAAGGGTTACGTTAGGAGGTTTTCGCCCCCTCATTCAAGTGTGCAAGTTAAGTACATGTGAAGCGTTGGGCCTACCGGTAAAGCACAAAGTTCTCTTAGGATTTCTAACCTATAGTAGCTAGTGGAGGACCCCAAAGGAATAAAGAGAAAGCTAATGGAGTTTGTAAGGGTTGTTCCTACTCATTCTATTATGTGTTTCGCTTTGGCCATGTGTGACTAATTTGCTATGTGTAGTTCATGTGGTATGACTTGTATATTGATGTTGTGAGATTATTGTTATTAATAAAATCTATATTTTGGTGCTATGTTTATTGAGCTTCAGTTGACAAACTTAATGAATAAATGCATTGTTGCTTGATTTTTTATCACTTATTTAGTTGTGAGGCTTTAGATGTATATCAATTATAGACGAGTAGCAAATAACATATGATATATGTACATGTTTATTGGTAAACATACTCTAGGTATCCATGAGCTAGATTGCCTATGTGGAGCTCCATACCATTATTTGTTAATGTGTATATCTTTCTTCTGTGGTCCTGTCTTGTATGATTAACATATTGAATTTGTAACGACATTGGCTAAAGGGTATAATGGTATTATGGTATGAGCGATTGTTTACGACTTGTGACACTACTATAATTCAGAAGGTCATATATTTTGCTGAGTTTGATTCATCACATGACTTTCATCCTTCATGTCAACGATCAACACAATCACAGGTAAAACACCTAAATTATGCGGTGTTCACTGATTTTTCTACCTCTACAGTGTTATAGGTTACTTGTACCAGCTTAATCACATCCTCATTGGCCCATACTGTCTTTTTATGCCTGTTAGTAATGTTATATGTCTCATCTCCTCGTGGATCAATAATATTGACTTTTTACATACTACTGAGAGGAAGCTAATTTAAATTTTATTTTTATTAGACGCCGCAACTACAGTCTTATCATTTGCCTTTATTAATTTCTCTTATTTGTTAAAATATTGGGTAGTGAAATTATCAAAAAACATAAGATCATAATAACAAGAGATTCAACATCAGATATTTCTATTTCAAGAAAATTTTCAAACTAAATATTGATAATAGAAAATAAAATGTTGAGATTTCAGATGATCTTCTTGTCCAATTTGTGACTGATTCTCTTGCATCATAGTTGACAATATTTATCATGCATTATTTGAAAATATGCACCATTCAATTTTTTTTTTAAAAAAAAATTGAGCCATTCTTTCGTCAATCATTATTTTTTTTGGGGAAAAAATCAATGAATACATGCTTTCACTACTTCTGGTGAGAAATTTTTTAATGATTTCAGATGCTATACGCAAATCAGATGCGAACACTGAGAGCATGAATGATCTTCTTTCTTAAGATTTCCACAACATAATCAAATACTTTGATCAACCTAAAATTAATATAGCTTTGAAAGTCAATAAACTGATTATGTTGTTCGAATTTATTGATCAATCCTCTAGATTATAAATTGGAATGCGCTTGATAGTGACTTAATTGAGGAACCGTGAAATTCAAACAAAATATATCTCTAAAAGTAAAATTGTGAAAAAGCTTTCAGTCGATTTCTGCATGGTTTTGTCACAATATGTTTTAAGACTTCGATCTGTTCGAATTTTGAAATATATTTAAGGGAGAATTACAAAAAAGGGGTATGTACTACTGTTTCTTTAATTTAAAGGGCATTACTACCAGATTTTGTAATTTCAAGATTTTAGACTCTTATGAAATTTATTAATTTTCAATTCACCCCATAAGTTTCTGTAGTTATGAAATAAACCTGTACATTTAAATTTCAATGTCAACGTGTTGACTAATTCAATTAACACCTTTCTAAATTAATTAAAATAAATTCTTAAATAAAAATTATTTTCATAGTTAATGCGAACACCTGTTGTCTCGAACTTTTATATAAGGATTATTAGTTATTTTCATAGTTAATGCGAACACCTGTTGTCTCGAATTTTTATATAAGGATTATTAGTTATTTTAATAGTTAATGCGAACACTTGTTGTCTCGAAGTTTTATATAAGGATTATTTTAAATTAATTTAAGAATTTATTTTAATTAATTTAGAAAGATGTTAATTGAATTAGTTAACACGTTGACATTGAAATTTAAATGTACAAATTTATTTCATAAATACATAAACTTATGGGGTGAATTGAAATTAATAAATTTCATAAGAGTCCAAAACCTTGAAATTGCAAAATTTGGTAGTAATGCCCTTTAAATCGAAAGAAGTGATAGTACATACCCATTTTTTGTAATTCTCCTATATTTAATTTAATCTTCAATTTTTGAAGTGATATTTTAATATATTTAAATATAAATGACATACCATATGACAAGAACATTCATATTACAATTTTGCATGGGCAATGAAAACTAGTTTTTGAGTAAATCAGTAAAATGCATCTTGCACAATTGAGGAGAGGATAATCTCACAATAAACAACCAATACAAACCTAACGACCCAGTAAGCCCTCTTCGACCGATCCACTGCTGATCTCGGAGCTGGAGATGCTCAATGCAGTCTCACTGTTTACGTACCCGATTCCATGCCTTGTACTCGGAAACAGCATGAAAACCGCCCCAGCCAGCGTCCCAATGGCAGCTGGCAGTCCCATGATCAGCACCTTCTGCTGCTCCTCAAACTCAGGGTAGTAACACTCCACCGTATTATTGTCCAACAGCGACAGAACAGCGAAAACTACAAGTGAGAGGGTTGCATGCACGAAGTCCCCGAACCTGAGCCTGTAGCGCTTCAAGTCAGCGGCGTCCGGGTTGGGCCAGAGTCCAGTGGAGGTGGCTATGCCGTAGTGGTAGCTACCGTCTGACCCCTTGTAGCTGTCGGTGAAGGACGCGAAGCAGCAAGAGAATGCGCAGACGACGAGGAGGATGGCGGAGAAGACTTTGTTGACGACGTGGCACCTGCCGTTGTTGGTGAGGATTGGGTTGAGGAACTGGAAGAGGAAGACGGTGCCTGTGGGGAGGAGTTTGACGAGGTTGCCAACCCCGGTGAAGGTCTTGTGGCTTGAAAGGGATGAGGCAGACCAGTAACGTGACCTTGATTTCGAAGCATGACTTGTTGTTGTCTTTGAGGTTTTGTTCCCCATGTTTCAGCAAAAGAACTAGGTTTTGACAATTTAAGGGTTGAAGTTTGAGGAAGAGGCCAAGTGGGTGTTTGAATGTGATGAAAAGGGTGTTGCAAAGTAGAAAGCTTTTTGAGATTAAGCAATGGAGTTTTGGTTGGATATGTGTTATGGGTGTAAAGTTAATTTATAGATATAGATGGGATGGGAGTTAGTGAGTATTAGAGGATTAATATTATTGTGATAAAGAGTGGAGTTTGCTTATACGTAAACTATAAGAGAGATATAGTGATGCATTTGGGAGGTACCGCGATGTACTTTGCTTATACTCTTCGGAATATATGTCATCACATTTCTAATCTAAGCATTACATTTGGACCCATTTCTAGCACAAGAATCACTAAACTATCAGCTTTGGTATCCATGAGGATGTGTGTGGTGCCGTCTTGTCTTGGTCTTCTAAGTTGTTTGGTTCGATTAGATGTAGTTAGTTTGATGCTTGCAAACTTCAACTCAGTGCATGACTGAACCATAAAGGTGCCATGTGTTGAAGGGATGGGATAAAAGAGAAAATTTATATCATCCCACTATAAACTCAAACTCAACCCAAACAAATTCAGGCCAACTAATTTAGATTGGGTTAAGTTTAACTGGATTGAGTTAGGTTATATTCATTTTGGGTTGGGTTGGTCTTAGGCGTTAAGTAAAAGAAATTTGGGTTGACCCCAAAATTTAACCAACCGAACTATAAGGCTCTGTTTGGTTTAGGGAAAATTTGGTGGAAAGGAAAATTTGATGAAAAATTTCTAACCGGATATGTGCGGCCATGTTTCGGTCATATTACGACCGAACATTTTTTCAACCATTTTTCGATCTTTTTTCGGCCACTTTTATTTTTAAAAAAAAGTTATAGCTACAATGTAAAACTAGCTCAAATAATGTGAGATGTCATATTATGACTCATTGACTGGTGAGTCGTCTATTGGTTACATAAAGAGGGCATTTTGCATATTGCTTTAGGGCTCATGTCGTGTTCAAAATAGTGGACGAATCGTCATATGTAGTGAAAGAATTTGTTGAGGAACTTAACCATCAGTTGACACCACCAATATATCATCAGTTCCTAAAGTCAAACAGGTCATTAAATTAAGTCCAATAAAATATGTAGTGGACTATGGAAATTTGAAAAATTGGTGCAAGGAAATCTCACATAATACTTTAGGAGTTATCTGGTGGTATGTGCAAGTTAGTGCACAAGTGGTGGATGTCAAGAACTTCAAATGTGATTTTAAAAACTTCGTGAGGAATAGTGATGCGCGGATTGTAATTGATAAGCTAAAGAGTAATCAGCAATATATATCTAGTTTTGTATTTGAGTTTGTGTTGACACAAACGGTGAATTGAAAAAACTTATTTGGGTAGACATAATACCAAAGAACCACTTCGATGTATTTGGAGATTGTGCTGCTTTTGACGCTATGTACAGGACAAATAAACAAGTATTTTTAATAATTAATCAGCAAAGCAATATTAATAGCATGTTTTGATTATTTGTGTTTATGGAGATTAACAAATATGGTGCATAAGAAAACACATAACGAACCGTGTGTACCATGTGGCACATTGGTTTGTAACCTTATCTTTTTTTATCTAATGTATTTTTTTTGTCACATGCTTTGGTTTATTTGTGTATCATTTAATGATGTCATTTTTCTAAAATTTTTGGATACGGTTTGATTTCAATACCATTCAGTGGAGTCAACACAAGAGCTGTGTCGTGTTTGATGTTGGCTACTACTATTTATAGAAGATGATGAATCATATTCATGGTTAGTTGCTTGAGGATGCAACGTGATGGAAGGCGGACTTCGCATTTGGGTTACTAATCAAGACTCCACAATGAAAATCACAATTAAGCATATTGTTTTAGAATTTATCTGTTGTCTATGCATTTGGCACATTAGCAAAAAGTTCAGAGGAAAGATATGTAAATCTCTGTCCCATATATCTATTATATTTTTTTATAATTCTTTTTTACATTTTTAAAATTCTAATAAACTGTGCACCTGCTCTTTTTTGGTGCACTTATTTTTTTTCATTTTTTAAACCGTAGTTTGTTGAGTAATATGTTGTGTCGTATAACAAATTTTTTTTATCAACAGGCAATCCACTCAAATTTAATTCATATAAATAGTTATATTTTTTGCTTGTTTCAATGTATAACAGATTGGGCCAATACTTTCCAGCGAAAAAGAATATCTTGACATGCTTAATGTTGTAGTGTGGAACCGCTACTAGGAGCCCCTTGAATTTGAAGATCCATGAAAACAACTTCTTGATGAATATGAGTTACATGGAAGTAAATGATTTTCAGACATGTTCGAAATGTGTCAAAGTTGGATCCTGCTTTTTTCAGAGATGTTTCAATGGGAGGACATTAAGGACAATGTCACGATCGGAGTGTGAGAATTTCCTTCATTAACTGTTTCTTTCACTTTGGGATGATCTTAATAGAATTTTGCACGACCTTTGAAACAGTAATGGATGCTCAGAGACAGAATAAGCATTTGATGGACCATGAATAATTGAACATCTTTCCTGTTTGCAGGACGTCACTGTCTATTGATAAACACGCATAAGCATTTGATGGACCACGAATAATTGAACATCTTCCCTGTTTGTAGGACGTCATTGTCTATTGGTAAACACGCTAATGAAATTTTCACTCATTCTATTTTTTTTATGTGAGATGAGAGATGTATGTTGCTTGCGTGTTGTGCAATGTGTGTTCCATATCAAAAAACAAAGGAGTTAAGATATATGGCATAAAGGACAAGTCGACTATGAACCATTAATTTACAGTGAACATACGTGGCTTTCAAAATACCATTTTTTGTCTAATAAGTTTCTTTTTTTTTCTTCTACTCAATACATTGGGCACCATGTCGAATCAAAAAATTCAGAATACAGTCACAAAAACTATTTAAGGGACTATATGCATGCATATTTTTTAATTTTAAAATCATAGGATATTTCTGCCATTCTCAAGCACTTTATTATGAAAAGATAGACAAAAAATATAGTGCAAAAGAATACAGTCAATTCTGATTCCACATATGAAGGGTTAGATGAATTAAATGTCACTTTGAATGAATTGTGATTGAAATTCAATGCACGGCTGAAAGCTACAGGGTGTGAAAAGGAAAATATTTCAAAATGATAGAGATGTTGCGAACGTTCAAGACACTTATAGCATTAGCTACAATCTCAATGTTTTCTCCACCGACACTTTCATCTCTAATGGCCAAGCCAAAGTGCTTTCTATAGAAGCCTCGGTATCTCCGACCACATCATTTCAATCATCAGCTAAGTTATTATCATTCCTCTTACTTGAGTAAGCCTTGAAAAACTATAAAAAATAATATTTATAGTCACATATAGTTAAGAATTTTTAAGACACTATGCAAATGCTTTGAGCCATAATTTTTAAATGTTTGTGTAATTCATCAGATGCTCGACGCACAATGAGTTTAAATACTTTTGAATCATGTAATGGTTAAAATAATTTGAGTCATGGTGTAATACACATATTTGACCTTTGATGTATGGTCTGTTCTAGTTACAATCCTCAAATGTCCTACTCCAAATTCTCCTTTTTGATAAATTTTCAAGCCTCTTTTAGATTTATGATCCCAGTATGCTATTGGAGGATTTTTTTTTCTTCTTCATCTCGTAAAGTTGACGAACCATATCAACATACAGAAACTTAAAAATAAACAAATATTAAAAGAATGACCAATGAATTATAAAAAATGTGCACTTATACAAATATAAGCTCATTTACTGCTAATATTGGAAGAATAAGCCCTTTTTGTTGTTCTCCGTCCATTTATTTTTCTCTGACTTTAGGCTGTCCAATATATACTTAACTAGTTTCAATTTTTGCATCACTTAGATCTTTGACGAGATTCGAAATTCTTTGGTTATCAAAACCATTTTTCATCCGTTCAACATTGGTACTTGTGAACACTACAAGGAAATCAAAATAGAACCATTTCATTGACTTTTTGGAGAGACATATTTTTGCACCACGCTATAAGAGAGATGTTTGACTGAGCTGTCTCATATCTTGTGCACCATTCCAGACATTACTTGATGGCTAAAGGAGTTTTTTCATCAAGGTTTATCACCTTTTCCTTTTTTGGGTAATCTAATGACTCTCTCGATTGCATCAAGATCAGTTAGCTCAAGACTCCCAATTTTCATATCTAATGTGCATTGGTTTGCATCAAAGGACTCCACCAACACCTTCTGAAATGCGATGGCAGCTCCCAAAAATCAAAGTCCAGCACACTGCGAAATCTAAGTGACCTTATACCCACCCTTCATGCTTATTTTCTGAAGATCACTTAACACTTGATGAAGCCTTTGAGGTAAACATCTAGTCTTGAACTTGCGCAGTGCTCCGTATCGGATAACATGGCTGAGGTCTAAGTTTGTTGGTGCACATTCTTCAGCAGCAACATGTTTACCCTTTCGCTTCCTTTGTGCTGCATCTGCCATTATGGATAAATTAGATTTTTACTTTATTTATAAATCTCCTGCATTGCTTATCTTTCTCTTCTTTTCAGCCGAGACCATGGAAATAAAGATCGTCTCAAATTCAGAATTTAAATCAGGAGTATGCACTCATTTTGAGCCCATCAGATTTTGCACACTTTTCCCCATTTCTACATGGTACAATATACACAATTAACGAATCACCATTTATACCTGCTTCACGAACAATCTCCACTGCATTGCTATCTTTTTTACCATCGCTATCACTGTTATCAATCATTATAGCCACACTGTGACTGTTTTTGCAATTTTTACCAGTGAACCTATGAAGTCTGAAACTTTCCTAGTTCCATGAAATTTGTCATTGACAAGTTTTAAACAAAAGTTCTTTCATACACACATAGAGGATTCAAATTTGCATGATAACAAATAAGTCTTAAAAACTGACCTGATTTCATATTTTTTTGGTTTCAGTGACTCTTTACTCTTTTGTGATGAGATGGCTCTAAAGTGAACCGTAATACACACACATTTTAGAACAAAAAAGAACTATCCCATGATTAATGCAAATAAATTATGCACCTATTTACATTTATGGTGAACAAGGTGCACTAAACATGCAGTCAATTTGTTTATATAGTGCATCATTTCGACAATTGAATTTATTCATTTGTGTTGTGTAAATAAGTTGCACAACCCATCCAGTTTAATGTTAGTTAACACAAAACAAGAACATTCACCCATAAAGAATCTTACCTATTTTGACGTGTTTATTTTCAAAATACACCCCACTCAATGAACTTACTTTTAAATCTGAAAATAAAAAAAATCTAACTTTACTTTTTTCAAAGATCAAAATAGTACATAACAACAAAAACATTAAGAAACATTCCACAAACTGACAAAAAATCCTTTCAAAAGTTATAATTTTGAGTGTAAACAATCGACTTACAAAAATTAAAACAATCGAAATTAAAATCAGTTGTGCACCAATTTTTAATCAACAAATATTAGAAATCATTATTTTTCCTCGTATGAGTGGCTTACTGAATTTCATCTGCTTTAGTATTTCGGAGGTAGTTTTCAACATATTGTGCACCTACATTCTAAAAATTTTATTTTTTTATTTTAACAAAAATTCACAGAGCAAAAGAGTCGCTTGGGAGCTCGGTGGTGAACAGATTTTTTAGAGAATGAGTTGTAAATGAGACACACATGCTAAGAAATACACACATGCATTTATTACTAGCCTCGGACAGCGGTGATAAATGAACTAGAGATAAACAAGAGATAATGGAGTTTTGAGTTTTAGACTATAATCTAAATGAATTCGTCAAATATGAACTAAATTATACCTTATGAATGTATGAGATAATTTATGTGTTTTAAGGTATAAAATCAGATAATTAAGGAATAAAATTAAATTGAATAATTATGAGATATATTGAACGGTTGTCTAGGAAAATAAGATACAATAAAATTTCAAACTATATTAAGGATACATTTATGATGTTATAAGATTTTCTCATGGATAAATACCAAGGGCATAAAAACAAGGGGAAAACTCAAAAGGGGCTTTGAAATATCATCGCTTACCAAATTGCAGTCAGAACTATCACGATTTCTAAAAAGAGTGCGATGAAAAAAAAATATGGACTGATTTTCTAAAATAAATTCACATTTACATTCTAAAACTAACATTATTATAAGACTTAAATTTTTGTGTGAAAATTACGTCGTTTGATTATCAAAAGACGTTATTTTCTTTATGTGCCCAAAACGATATAATTTATTTTGATAATCAAACGATGTAATTTTCGCACACAAATCTAATTCTTATAATAATATTAGTGTAGGAATGTAATGGTAAATTTTATTTTAAAAAATCAGTCCAATTTTTGTTTCATCACACTCTTTTTAGAAATCATGATAGTTCTGACCGCAATTAGATAAGTGGTGATAGTTTAAAGCTCATTTTGAATTTTATCCCTAAAAAAACATTCTTACCACCGAAAAGAAACTCAAAGACATTTTATATAAATATATGAAATAATCGTATCATAAGACTCCCAAAAGCATATTATAAAAAGACAGTTATGTCATTAAGTTAATAATGAATTTGACATAATACAACAATATAGAGGTTATCAATCGAAGTGAAATCAAACCAAATTAAATGGGTTTGATTTATTTGAATTTCTTAAAGTGCATGATTCAGTTCAATTTAGATAACTGAAACCCAAGGATAATGGTTTAAAAAAATCGAACCAAATGGATTGTTTTTTTGGAAAAGGGGTGCTTGTATAAATGGAGGAAGAGTGTACAAGGGAAAAACAGCTCAAACAGAGATGAAAAAAAGGAGGAAAGACCTATGCTAGAACCTGTCTACTGTAAGAGATGAGAAAGATGCATTTTGTTCGACCAATCTCTGTTGAATCTTGAGTACTTAATAGTGGAGATGCAAGAAAGCTTCATGGAGCATTCCAATTTGACAACTGAGATAAATTTGCCTCTGTTGAAAGGGATGTTCCTAAAAGTTATGTCATTTCTACACTTCCAAATGTTGTAGCAGCAACAGGCGATATATAGGAAGCTGACATTCTTTAAAACTCTAGACTGGAATTTGTAAGATGAGGACCAAGAGATGAGGTCTGTCCAGGAAGAAAAACTTGTTGGATCCGGGAAATGACATATATTCAGAACTTCAGAGAATAAGTTAGCGGTATAAGGGCATTGGAAGAACAAGTGGTCTTGAGATTCATGAGCTGTTGTACAAAATTGACAGGTAGGATCAGTGAGCAGTCCCAGTCTCTGGAGCTTGATCTTTGTGGGGAGTTTGGAGTGACAAGCCTGCCATAAGATAAAACCATGCTTGGGACCAAATGGATTGTTACACACAAATTCTTCATCAACCCAAGAGTAAATAACAGCCTATAAATTCTGGGCCAGCAGAGTCGGGCCGTAATAAGGTTGGTTACCGTTGAATTAACCATATTTGAAAGTTGTTCAACAGACAAAATCCCAAGGCAGAGTTTTCAGCACAGAATGTCGGAGCCGTGTCATAAAAATGGAAACACAGTTTCTACGCTATAATCCATTTTCAGCTATTATTACTACAATGCTTCTCCTCCTCCTCTCCTTCCCATCCACCTCTGCTGCCTCCATCAATATCATTCCTCGCACCCCCACCACTGCATTCCCATCATCGCAGCCAATCCGGCCTCCGCTCCAAGCTCCATGATGGAAGGGTTCGTCGTTGATTCATCCCCCTCTCCTACCTTGTACGTCCCTCCATCAAACCCCACCCTTAAAATTTAATCAACTCCACTTCATTTGACAATATTGGTTTGTAGTTTTCTGGAGACCCCGACTTCCGACACGGATTTTCGAACTAATTCATACATGTGATGTGATCAAATAATTTCCCACATTGTTTTTCTATGTATCTAGTCTTGCTTCACATCTTATTTGAGATTATGATTTTCATTTTCCTCATCTTAGCAGAAAAATAAATCCAATTAGTTTTTTGGTAGCTGCTGGCTGAGCCATTTTTATCAACTTTGTGTGGCTCAACTTGTGTGCTATTTTGGAACTCAGAAATGATTCATGTGAAGTTGCGAAACAAAAGCTGAAGAGGGATTTCGTTCTGGTGAGAAGCCATAACATTCTTGTCAGGAGCAATAACCTGCGAGTTCCTGAACCGGTAGTGCATCGAGGTAAGGTCATCTCATCTCTACCTGCAGCCCCAATGGGCGTAAGTAGTTAAGTATGTGCTGAGATCATCGTCGCCCTGACTGGGACTGACTGAGTTGGTTGAACATGTTAGATTTGGATGCTATTGATGAGGATAATGAGGAGGAAGACGATGTTGTGCTTGGAGAAGACGGCGCTTTGAAGCTCAAGGCGGAAGTGGCGGAAGATGGGGATGAGGAGGACTCTGCTGCGGTTCTGTCCAAGGGAGGAAAGTGTGGAGATGAGTCAATGTCGAAGGGATCCGATGAAGAAAATCGACAAAGTTATGAGTCTGAACCAGATACCCCCAAGAGTAACAACAGTTCAGATTCTGATCAAAGTGCCAAGCACTCGAAGTCTCCGCCGCGGCACAGTTTCTTCAAATCACTGAAGATGAAATCTTCCAAAACAGGTTTGCATTTTCACTTTCAACCTCTCCCGTCACTAGGCGTGTCTAAGAGGGTGAAAAAGGTTAAAGAAGCAAGAGATGATGCGGTTCAGCTGCCACAATCAGATGGAGGTCTTTGCCATTTTAGATATGCTTGGAAGAATTTCACTCTCTCAGATCTTCAAAATGCAACTGACAATTTCAGCCAAGGTTTGTAGCAATCCGGCCTTGACCCAGTTGTCCCCATATATATTTCTATTACTTATATTCTCTTTTTTCCCTTTGGGTGATTTTCTGTAGAGAACTTAATCGGAGAAGGCGGTTACTCGCGAGTGTACAAAGGAAAGTTGGAGAATGGAACATTGGTGGCAGTCAAGCGGCTAACCGGAGGAACCTCTCAGGAGGATGAGATGACTGCAGATTTCTTGTCAGAACTCGGCATTATGGTACATCTTCACCATCCCAACATTGCTCAACTTATCGGCTATGGGGTTGAGGGAGGAATGTACCTTGTTCTACATTTATCCCCGCATGGAAGCCTGGCCGCTTTACTTCGTGGTCTGTTCAACCCCTCTAGTCTCAAAAGTTTGCGCGTTTCGTTCTTTTTAACACTTGTAAACTTGGTGGATCGATTTTCAGGGTCGAAAGAAAAACTGAACTGGGATGTGAGATTTAAAATTGCTGTTGGAACCGCCGAGGGCCTTCTGTATCTCCATGAAGGCTGCCAAAGAAGGATCATTCATAAGGATATCAAGGCAGCAAATATTTTGCTGACTGAGGATTTTGAGCCAAAGGTATGCCTTTCCGGTTACATACTTAAAGCAACTAAAAGAAACTGATCAAGGGATCCGAACCTGACTTGATCTGTGAATACAGATTTCTGATTATGGCCTCGCGAAATGGCTCCCCGAGCAATGGACTCATCATGTGGTGTCAAATATCGAAGGCACATTCGGGTTTGTGAACTGGAACTCCTCATGCTCTCTTTTATCCTGATGCATTTTTATTTATGCTTTCATTTTTTTTTCGGGTTAAAACAGCTACCTGCCGCCAGAGTTCTTCATGAATGGAATAGTTGACGAGAAAACGGACGTTTATGCCTATGGAGTTGTATTGCTTGAGCTCCTAACTGGCCGCCTCGCCATGGATGATCCGCAGAAAAGCCTGGTGATGTGGGTAAGTTTGCATCCTCTTCCACTTTCAGTAGTTACTCATAAAAGCTTCTCCAAGCTGCTATTAGCAATACTCATCTTTTTTCGTGTTGAAAAATTGGCAGGCGAAGCCATTGATTGAAAAGAATAGCATTGACGAGCTTGTGGATCCATCCATCAGCGGCCCCTTCAACCCGGAGCAGTTGAATCGCGTAATCTTGACGGCAGCTTTGTGCACTCACCACTGTCCGGATGAAAGACCTCAGATGAACCAAGTACGTACTATTTTCAGTTTTTCACCTCTGAAAAATTTGAGCTTGTCGAGTATCATCAGATGGACATTCAATATTTTTGTCCCTGCAGGTTGTCGAGATGCTAAGCGGCAACGCATCCAGCCTGGACCTTGCCAAACAGATATTGAGCCGCTCCGCACCAAGAACAGTCTCAGAGCAGCTTTTCATCGAGGACGACTGCATCTCGATGGACTGTCACGAAGACGATGTACTGAAAGCCACCATATCACTGTGAATCCCACTGCCGTCTTTTTCACCTGCGGCCTTCACCAAGCCCCCCGCAGCTGAACCGTTCCCGTGCGGTCTGAGGCTTCAAATTCACCCCACACCCACATGAAAATGGCGCAGGTGGATCGCAACCTCGGCACCTTTTTGATGTGCATTTCGACTAGACTAGATGAAAACAACTAGGTCGACTGTAAACCTACGACGAGTCTCACCGGCTCTTTCATCTGTAAATATAGCTTGATGAATGTGTATGTGATTCAACTTCAGCGATGTAACGGTACTAACTGCCCGAGTATTTTTTGAACCGAATGGAACATCATTGCAAAACGACTACCTTCGTGTTAATACGACACCGTTACGATGGCCAAATCTCATCCTCGTCATCCTTCGACTCGAAAATCAAAGTCGTCGCTCAACAGCTGCAAACACCAGCAAGTTCTTCTGCTATTTTTTTTTTCCCTGGAGCTTGATCGCTCTCTACATGGCTAGGGTTTGCGAATATTCGAAGTTGCTGGGTTTGATATTCTCTGTGGTGGTGTTGTTGTTAGCTGAATCTTACATCGCCAATGCCGATCTGACTTCCAAATTCGCAGTCAATCCTGCCAAAGTGAAGCAGATCTCGTGGAAGCCGAGGTCAGTTTTGGTGCTTTGTTGGATATTTATGTAGGATTTCGTGCAAATCGTTGTGGCGCATGTTTGGATAGAAGATTTGATGAAATTGTGTGTTTGTTTTTGTAGAGCGTTTGTGTACGAGGGGTTTCTGAGTGAGGAGGAATGTGATCACATGATCTCGCTAGTGAGTTCATTTCTACGATTCTTTCTTGTGTGAAAATTTTCTGCATTTTGAGATTTAAATTTTGGTTTGTTAAATGTTTGTTGGTTTTGTGGCATGTAGGCGAAATCGGAGCTGAAGAGATCTGCTGTGGCAGACAATGTGTCCGGAAAGAGTAAGCTCAGCGAGGTGCGGACTAGCTCCGGAATGTTCATCAGCAAGGGGAAGGTTGAAATGTTATCCTCAGTGTGCTTCTAGTTCATATTAATTTACCCTATATCTGTGACGAGTGGATAGGTTGATTGTATTTAGTGATACATGTCAAGATATTTACTTGTGGTGGCATCAAACGGGGCGACCTTCACATTAGATGTGAACTATGCAAGAAACATATGTACTATGTGCTACTTCCGAATTAGATGTTGTGGAATTCCATGGATCTGCTGTGTTGCATTTGCAGGATCCTATTATTGCTCGGATAGAAGAGAGGATTGCAGCTTGGACTTTTCTTCCCATAGGTTAGTTTCCTTAGTCTTGAGAATAGAGAAGTATTTGTTTATCACTTTTTCTATAATAAGTTCAAGTATTAGTGTCTCAGCAAAGTGAAGTGATCATTTCTTTATCCCGTGTTTGGTTTAGGAAAAAAGAAGAGGAAAGGAAAATGGGAGGGAAAGTGAATTCCCCAAGGATTTCATCCCATTTCCTCTATTTTGGTTAGGGTGGAAAATTATGGGGAAAATATTAACACTCTTTGTTTTAATCAATTTTCCTTCTCATTTTCCATCTAATTTTCCTTTTCCCAACTTCGTCTTAACCAAACAAATGATTACTTCTCATTTTCCCTCAAATTTTAATTTCTCACAAATTTTCCCTAAACCAAACACAATCTTAAAAAATCTAGATTTATCATCTGTGTTTCCACTGCAAAAATAATTACTGTTGCTTTTTTCTTTGTAGAAAATGGAGAGGATATACAAGTACTTAGATATGAACATGGGCAGAAGTATGACCCACATTATGACTACTTTACTGACAAGGTTAATATTGCTCGTGGAGGGCACAGGATAGCCACTGTTCTTATGTATCTCACCAATGTGGTGAAAGGTGGAGAAACTATTTTCCCCTCTGCCGAGGTCAGTCTAGTGTCCAAGCACCTGTTTTGTTATATAAGCTTCGCTAGTGCTTATTTTGTTCAAGTAGATAACTAAATATTGGCATCTCCAAGTAACTAACTTGTTGCTGGTCTTTCTCTTTTCTTACTCTGGATTGCGACTTGTGATCATTCCAGATTGTAGCCGCCGTGGATTTAGAACTTTGTACTAGGACTCTTGGAGAAATTAAATCAGATCACTGATTTATCGCTTCATTTTTTTCTTGTTCCATTATATTTGCATTGAAGGAATTTAGCTTTGTAACCATACACCTGCATATCTAAAGGAAAGATTCTGCCCCTTAGGGGTGTTTTCCATTAAATAAACTCATACTCCCTCAAAAAGAACCTGTGGCCTCTTGTTGTCCTTTATGCTTGATTGCAAAACTGTTTCCATGGATGAAATGAATCTCAAAAAGACCGTCACATTTTGTTTCAATATTAATAAGAACTTGATACAGGTGCCTGTTCGCCATAAAGCTCACTCGCATGCTGAGGATTTATCAGAGTGCGGAAGGAAAGGAGTTGCAGGTAAGCCTTATAATTTCCGTTTTCGGTCTTGGCGGATCAAACTCTTGTCACTAATTTTCTCCTAACCTATCATTATCCATGATCCCAGTAAAACCAAAAAGAGGAGATGCTCTTCTATTTTTCAGTCTCCACCCTGATGCCACTCCAGACCCAATGAGTCTCCATGCTGGGTGCCCTGTGATTGAAGGCGAGAAATTTTCTGCAACCAAGTGGATACATGTTGATTCCTTCGACAAAACCATAGTAGATGGTGGAGAATGTACTGATGAGCATGAGAGTTGTGACAGATGGGCAGCACTTGGGGAGTGCACTAAGAACCCAGTTTATATGGTTGGAACTCCAGATCTTGCCGGTGCTTGCAGGAGGAGTTGCAAGGTGTGCTAGTTTCCATACTACATTCCACTGGTTAGACCAGAACAAAAGTATGCTGGACAGGCTAGTGATTAGTAGCTCAATACTCATGTTGATGTGCCCAGAAAGATAGATCTTACTCTTGCCTGCATTGCTATATCACTTTCAAATTGCCCAACCAATAATTTGCTTAAAGAGTATTTTGTTGTAGCCTTCCAAGTAAAACCGTGATTTTTCACCCAAATCACCCTTCAATTACATCTGTATCTTACTGCTTTCAGTATATGCGGACAGATATGCTTGTTTGCACTTATGACATCTTCATGACACTTTTTTTTTTTTTTAAAGGGGATCAATAGTGGTTCCTCACTTTCGTCCTTAGAGATTCGAACTCGAGAGTTATAACCCCTCTCAAGTGAGGCGCTCACCAACTGAGCTACCCCTCACACATCTTCCTAACACATTTTGAAAAGCCATCATCTGTTAATAAATGTTGCTCTAAAAGTAGCAGGAGCTTGACTGCTGCGTACACCCAATGACTTGATTAAAATCGAGAATGATCCAATAGAATACAGAGAAACACAAATTTGTAATTTATTAGCATTGTCATGGTGCTTAGAATAAGACAACCAGCAGCTATCAAATAGTATGGTTGCTTTTCTTCCTCATAACATGGTGATAAAGAGTACAGCTCCAACCAATGCAAAAGTAAACTGTTCCTGTTTCATCCCAATAAACAGTGTTGCGAAAGGCACAGTCGAAACAAATTGTCTGCTCATTCGGACCTAAATTATTGACCAAAATAAGATCTGGCTCAGTCCAACGGACAGGCTTTCTCGAATGCTTCTTGCTCCTTGCGACAAAGATCAAACTCATTTGTGTAGTAATACATACAACCAGCATAAGCATCCATCTCTTTTGTGCACTTTTGGTGAAGATCCTTTAGCCTGTGAGCAAATATAAGTCACTCAGGATTTTATTAAAAGTCACTTGCTAAATGAAAGCCAGTCCAAGAAGCAAATGACAAAAAATGACCTGTTTGATAGTCCATAATCCGCACTCCAACATAATATCAACATGAGTGCATCTTAAGCAAGAAAATTAGTAACATATATTCTACAATCCGTTCTATGAAAACCACAAATGAGGATGTAATGGGCATGTTCTGTGAAAAATCGCTGAAGTGAACCTCTAAGGTTTGCAGAGCCCTGCCTACACAGGATGTTTAATGGATACCATGCAACAACCTAAAAAAACAAAAACTTAACTTACCAAGCACAAGCTTTGCTAAGACAAACAGAATCGCTACTACAACTACCCATCGAAAAAAAATGCACGAGTCTTAGACATCAGATCATCAATAAATCATGCATGCATGAACAGGATTCAGGAGCATGATGGCATCAGAACCTCCATCACCATGATTCTACATTGATGTTAAACTTCATTTCAAACGCAGAAGCAAAAGCACTAAAATTAGCGACCGAAGAAGGAAAAGCCTGTATAGTACATTGATGTTAAACTTCATTATCTGAATGCATGCGATTTCATTTGAGACAATTTACTTCTGAATATCAACAATGTATAAAAATGAAATTTCTGACGTGCCTATGAAACATAGCTTGATAAAATGATTTATACAAATAGAGCAATTTAGTCTTCTTTGAGATTTTAAACCCCCAATTCAGCTGTGAAACTTCTTGTGCCTTCCCCTAGCATCCTACTAATAATGTGCTCATCATAAAGCATACATATGTAGCACCAACGAAGCACTGAAGCGTCGTTCTATGGCCGTTTCCACACTACGGAAACGTATCGGAAACTGATCCTATAAATAATTCAATTTTTCGAAATGACCAAATCACTCCTAATTAATTGTGAAATATCAGTTTTTTGTATTTAATCTAAATCCATGAGGCAAAAAAAAATCATTTTTGTGTCCATTTGAATATTTCTTTGACATTAGAGATCAATTTTCAACATTACTTCAGTTAAATAATACATTTTACTTACTACAAATATAGCGTATCTCTGCTATATCCATATCCTAAATTTTTACAAAATCATATTTCCCAATTCCGTGTCGGTATCCGTGCTACTTAGAGTAGCACAGGACGCTCACTGCTTGATCCTTGCCTGCTACCTCAACAAGTCTGAGCCTCCGTTTCCTATAAAACCAGACCAATATAACAATTCTACACCTCTGTCATCGAAACCAAGGAGACAACTGTCGCACTAAACTTTCATCACTAACCATTTTTCACTATCCAAGGCATAAAATTCCACTATAGAAGCAAGGAAACGGAACAAAAAGTCAACCAAACTTAGCAATGAACGCAATGCTTACAGTCCAAAGACGCAACGAGTGACTTGCTGTCCCTTTTCGAGGCATTTCTCAGGATTGGGATCTTTCTTCTTGCATTTCAGAAACGCCACATTCTCCGCCAAACACCTTGTCCCTATATGCTTCGATGACGCCATCAGCACTGCAGATGTTGGGATTGGCTCTCCGGCTGCACCCACATTCGCCGCCATCTCCAACACTCCCACGAATTCGCCCAGAGTCCTCCTCTGCCCCCTTACAAAATCAACTGCATGAATCGAAATCAATCTGACAACCGATCATTCCAATGCCCAAATTACCATTAAGCAACAACACACGCAGAAATCGAAATCCAGAATCAAGCCAACCTAGTCATCCCATTGGTTTACGACAATAACAACAACTCAGATGCTAATTGGGTAGAAAGTTGTAAACTTTACCTGTCTTATCACTCCAATCAGCTCCGGCTGCAATCTAGGGCTTCAAACTCGAGAGAGAACAGAAATTGTAGACCAGGTGATGAGAGACGCTAGGTTCTGACGTTGCAAATTATCGTAACATTGAGGGCATGTTTGTCATTTCTGAAAAAGGAAATGGCTTGAAAATTGAAACTGAAAATTAGGGCTTTTTCAGGGCTGTCGATTTCTGCGCGGCATTTTGGATTTTATCTGGCCTCGGGAGCTGCTGTCGAATCAATGGGGGCGAAGAAGAAGGGAGGGGCAATATTCATCAGGCTGGTTTCGGCGGCAGGGACGGGCTTCTTCTACGTGAAAAAGAAGAATCCCAGGAAGATTCCGGAGAAGCTGGAGTTCAGGAAGTTCGATCCTCGCGTGAATAAGCATGTGCTGTTCACGGAAGCGAAGATGAAATGAAGGATTTGGTGAAGTGGGGTGATGAAAAGTTTCTTGCTTTGTTGGATTTTCAGCTGCTACTTCGTTCCGTACAACTTCTTACTGTTGGAGATGAATTTGAAGCTTAGTGTTTATGCTGATTTATAAGAAGGTTGTCTGATTACTATGTCAACCCAGATTCACTTTACACATGCAGTTGCAATGGAGCTAGGTTAGAAACACTGCCGGTAGCTGCTGAGTGCTGTCTTGTGTGAAGTATTAAGCAATCAAAACTCAAATTGCTTGTTGTAGTTGGTCATGTATTGCAAATTTGAACTCACTAATTTGATCGTCAACTGTGTTTCAGTTTTGTCAGTTTTTTTTTTTCTTGAAAGATTCTTGTTAGGATTAGAAAGCAAAGTTCATGACAAGCTATACAGATCTCTCTGATTGTTGGTATCTGACTGAATAGCTCTTTGGAGCTAGTTATTGTCTTATAATTGATCCTTCTCATTTTCATATCCTTTGTTTTGGAGCCGTGGGTTTCCATATATATTGTTGGTGATGCATTGGTGCTCAACAGCTCACCATATGGATGAAATAGCTCTACGGATTTCTAGATCCAGATAATTGGCGTGAACTTGTCCGGGCTTAAGATAAGATGGATGATTATATATTTTACTTGTCTGAAGAGCTATCGGATTGTTTCCATGTTTGATTGCAGGTGAGGCTTTTTCGCAAAGGCTTGGAGAGTGTAAGGTTGATAGCTCTACTGATGTTGTGTCAGTTGTTTTCTCTCAAACTTTCGGGCTTCCAAGTGCCGAGCAGATGAAATGGAAATGAAATAAATAATACACCTTTTTTCATACTTATTATCCCGATACATATATGGCCTGTTGCATATCTGGCCCTCTAACCGTGCTCAGTTTCCCGTGTAAATTGAGGTTTAATGTATTTATGAGTCACTAAATTATGTTGGGTGGTGATGTTAATTGGCACAGGTGTTGGGGGATCAACTCCGAGAGTCTGTATCACAAAACGAAGCAACAACTCTCATGGGGACAGCACACTGATATTGCCTCAATTGAGGAACACATTGGTAGCATATGGCATTCAACTCTGGCTATCATAGAAGGGCTCTCCGATCTAAGGGCGTCAATGGGTAAGACCCAAATTCGTATATCAAAATCTAGATCTAGACTCATTCCATTTGAATCCAAATTTAGCTTCATTATTCTCATACTCATCCATTTAGACTCAGACCCAAGATTGATTTTTAATTCTTTTGTCTCAGATCCATTCTTTACATATTCAATTATCAAATAAAATAAAAAATAGTTAATTTATTAAACTAAATGTTATACAAAATTACATTTTTAGTGCTTATAGTTTTTTCACTATTTTTTTCTAAAATTTAGGTTAATTTTATTTATCTGAAAATATTTTAAATTGTCTTTTTGATTTTTTTCAAAAATTTTGTTTAAAAATAATTTTTTTACTAATATTTTAATTTATTTTACATTTTTACTATTGACCCGATTTATACCTAAATTCAAATTAAAATGGATTCATTATGAAAAGACTCAAATGGACATACCCTAACGACCCAAAAATCTTATTTAATATATTCAGAAATCTTATGTTTGAGTCTGAACGGGTTTGAATTTGGATCAGTCCAACTCCATTGGCACCCCTACTCCCATGTATCATAAACTTAAAACTGAAAGGTGGCTAAATAAACACTTATAATTTTTGTGATGATAATGATATTAAGTTGTGCACTTCGCTTCATATATTAGAGTACTAGTTCACCCATCTGGGAAAGTTTATGAGATTTTTAATGTATAGGGTAGGCCGCAGCAATGACAATAATTGTAGTTGTGTTTCTTAACTTCACTTTAATTCTTGGATGATAGTGTTGAAAATATGAAATTAGGGAATTTTTTTTTTCGCAATGTCCTTCTTCATTCACATGTTTTCTATACAACTTTATATCTTGATTTTCTTTTTATTTTATATCTAATTCTATTCTATCTTACATTTGAAAAATCATAGTTCACAACTGCAGTTGTTGAAGCGAAATCACAATTGTTAATTACGATTTTCACATGTGTATATTTTCTTGCTGAAGTTTTTCACACGAGTACACTTTCATACTAAGGAGTTTGCTTTGAGTCTGAGGCATACCTTCATTTTCCATTTGCCTCATTTCTACTTTTTTTTTTACGGATAGTCCGAGAAATGAGTGTCGTTACACGCTAAGACACCATTGCTTGTCTTTACAAATATTTGTATTAAGATGGTTCCTTGTACACCAAACCAAACATGCATCATCTATTAATATGTAGGCTGATGTATGCAGGGGATTAATCAACTATTAATGAGTTGCCAGCTTACACTGCTATAAATGGACATTACGATGACGCTTATTTGGTGCATAAGATGATGTTTTGAAAACGCCGTCTAATCCACTATCGTAATAAGTCAAGGGTCACAAACGTCGTTTAAAATCAAACATTGTAAGGCGTTTGGACTCAAAAAGCACAAGGCGTTTGGACTCAAAAAGCACAGTCATCATAATAGGCGGCGCTTTTATCCAAAACTGTCGTCTTAAAACTCTTGAAAAGACAGCGCTTTTCATCCGGAAGCGCCGTCTTAAGTTTCATAAAAAGACTATGCTTTTTATGCAGAAGCTTCGTCTTAAATTTGAATCTTTACATGGCACTTTTGTTAATAATCATGTTCTTTTCATGTGACTTAAGACGGTAATTTTTGTGCATAAAGCGCCATCGATTATGTTATTTTATATTATTATGTGTGACTTTGGAAAGCGTTCTCTACCTAAAAGTGTCTTATGAAGTTTTTTTGTAAATGATATTATCTTTTTATTTTTAAGTTGGTTGTGTCTCAAACGACGCATGCATAAAAGGTCCATTTACACTACTGGTTTCAAAAGCGTCATTAAATAATTTTTTTGTAGTAGTGATTAGATGACGCTTACACCTCAAACCTTCTAATGTTTATATTTTTAACAGGGCTTATGAATTTTAAGCATTGTCATTTAATTTAGACCAAAATAAGGCGCTTGTAGTCCAAAAATGTCGTCTAATGTGTAGACATTTAACGGCGTTTATTATATTTGCGGCATTTGGTATCTATAACCGCCGTGTTAATTTTATGGACGACGCCTTCTACAAATAAGTATCGTTTAAAGTCAAAGCGTCTTCATATACAAATGTCGTTATAAACATAATCTATAGTAGTGACAATTGAGTTTTATCACCATAAAACTTTTCTAATCAAATTTAGGTTCTTAGCGATTACCAAATTAGGTCACAGACACTGACATTTCACCGATAAAGAACACTCAGCAGATCAGTGTGGAATAATTTTTTTTGGATAAGATTTGGCATGAACATTAATGTAAGAAAAGAAGAGATTTTTGGTATCATCCATATTGCAAACATAACTTACAACTCCATGACTTGGATGTGATGCATGTGGAGAAAAATATTTTATGTAATATGTTCAACACAATCATGGATGTGGAGGGCTTAACTAAGGTCAGCCGAGATATTTAGCAAATATGTATCAGAAGCTACCTGGTACTAGTTCCAAGTAAGAATAACTTTTACTTGCTCAAGGCATCTTACGTGCTTTCAGATACAAATATGAGAGAATTTTGTGTGTGTGGGTTAAGGAGTTGGGATTTTCAGAAATATATATAAAATTTTTTAGTTATGTTAATGTTAATGGTCACATATTGATGAACACAAAAAATCAATATGTCACATTTTTTAGTAATAAGTGATGTTAATGTCGATTCATTATATGCTTCGGGAACCAATTTGGTAAACAATGTATGAGCTATGTACATATTTTAGATATTTGCGTCTTTCGTCATGGTCTAGCAAAAGATCCAATAGATGAGCAACACATAAATCCGACCATATGCTAACTCGAGACACAGTTTCCACCTTCATTCTTTGACTCGGTGGAGCATTTAAATGTGCATCTTGTAGAAGAAAATGTTATTGATGGACATGTCCAATACATATGGATATATCCATTTAAAGATAAAATTATAAATGACAATTATTATGTCATTTTCTATGGACAAATAGTGATGGCTAACACTTTTACATATCACTCAGAAGTTGTTGTTTCATGCATGTATTAAAGATAAATGTAACAAACAAGAGACACATTGAGAAAGAAGTCGCTTACTATGGAGAACTATTCGAGAATGATGATGAAGACCTCCCCGACACCCATGATGGAACTCCTCTCCTCTCTATTTTAAATTATACCAAAAAACCATCAATAGTGAAGAAGTCTCGTGTCCTACAAAAAATATAAGAAGAAGTTTGTTGAGTATTCATGATGTTCATCATTTCAAAAATACAACACATACTAAAGTAAGCTTACGCATTTGCCTATGTGTGATTAATAATTTCCATGATCACTATTACGAGCTTTACATACAACTGTAGTTAGATTCACAATTGGTACAAGAATGAGTATTTTCGCATGAATGATCACAATAAGAAGTAATGCATTGAGATGAAGTTTGAGATTGGCTACATTCATAAGTAAGTTTGGTGTACTAGCTAACCTTCATAGATCATATTTATTTATGATCTGACCAAATGTATCCACTATATATTGCTTCACAAGGTGATACTTACAATCTTCATGGTTGGCTGATATTGCGTTCGTTTGTATAGATAAGGCCATAGTGCTTCAGATATTTTCATGAGTTTTCTTTCGAAACCGAAAAAACCTACACAGAAAAGCAACCAAACAACAGTGGTGTTTGTGTGAAAGAGGTTGACAACATGGCCAATGAGACACAATACTATTAGGTGCTACCATATATTATTCAACTGATATTCATTTCTCATCCTCTACTGCGAGTCGCACTGTTCAAGGGCAGATGGTTAGACCAATATTATGCAACTACACTGAGAATGGATTAATGTTAATGAATATATATGACGTATGTTTTCTTATTTATATGAATAGTTTGTGTTGGGCAGGAATGCATCTTGGTATATTATGCTCCATTGCCGGGTTTGAGTAGTACAAGAACAAGGACATGATGGTTGTATGCGAAGTGAAATCTATAGAGGAGGAGGTC
>NQLW01000076.1:2148452-2276767 GCA_002312845.1 Kalanchoe fedtschenkoi
CATATCAGAAGCATTATCATTAACAAACCTTTCAATAAAATCAAAAGCTTCGGCTTGTGTTGAATCGCCAGGTTCTTGGGAGCCAACATAGCTCAATCCTGCCACTTCATCATCATTATCAGGCAAAGGAAGCTGAGGTGTATTGGCTCCTTCTTCACCATCACCTTCATTAGCAATGTTTCTGTTTTCAGCCAGTGGCTCCTCATTAAACAATTTTCTCACGACCGAACACACAGGTTTGCACATGCTGGCATCATTATTAACCCCTTGTTCAGCAATATCATGATTATGTGCTGATCTAGGTATGTGTCCTACAGATGAAATCTCATAATCATTTTGCACTGGTGCATGAGGTGCACTAATTCCCGTTTCAACCAAAGCTTTACATCTAGCAGCTAGACCTGAGGCACGCAAAGACGCTGTGCGGATAGAAGTAAAACTTCTTTGAAAAGATCCTAGAATAAATGTCACATTAAAACATTCATGGAAAAGTGAAAATCAATAAATAAATAAAATTATACTGAGGCAGTTACTCTTTGTTAAGTACATAGTCTGATATGCCAACATTTACAACTAAAGATTGTTACATATTGCAGACAATAGCCAATCAAACAGATTTCAATCATGCATTCATATCGGCTACTTCTCTGAACATCTACAATTGGATCCCATAATGTCATATCTATTACATCGAAAATCAGTTCTAAAAGTAATGACAAAAGATAAAACTCTAGCAACCATATAACCCCTCTTTTCCAAATGACTAGCCTTCCAAACAACTACTTGATAAATATGGAGAGATATATGACATAGACTAAACAACCTAGCTGCTGCATCATGATAAGGAAATCACAATGAGACATATTTGAAATCCAAGTTATAATCACTTGTGAACAGAAACTATAGCTGCTAGACGAAATGGATCATTTGATGTAGCCAACATATAAAATGGGTTAAGTATATAAATAAAAAAAGTTTGTTCGAACACGCACCCAGGTCTAAATCCACAGTGGTAGGTGGTGTGGCAGAAACATAGTTACTATCTTGGTCCAGAGGCTTTCCGTAGCTCTGCCCCTGTTTCTTCTCATTTACCAAACTGGTACTACTATCACAGAACACTCCCTTCACTATTCCAGACTCGTTACTTGTTCCACCACCACCAGCGAGATCAAAATCAACGCCACTTCTTAGAAACTGAGAGCACACATTCCTAACACAGTCCTCATCATCCTGCACCTCAGTCTCAGCTCCCAGGTTGATCAGCTCCATGTCATAACCATACTCAGTATCATCCACCTGAGTTTGCCCTCCAAAATCATCCCAAACCTGAGTCTCACCTCCAACATTCCCCACATCCATTTCCAATCCATCTCGCAAATCATCCACAACCTGTGTCTCACCCTCTAGATTAGCCATTAGAACTTGATCCCTGACACACATCTCTCGCCCACCATCCAAAACTTGTGTTTCCCCTTCCAGATCTTCAATCTGAGTCTCAATCCCATCTTCTTCACAAGCAACAGTTTCACCTAAACCACACATTGTCAGTATAAATCACACAACGCCAACGTCAATTAACATTAAATCCAAATAAATAAATAAAAATATATATATCATCTGCATCTCAAAGCCTAACATCCATCCAAACATAAACACAAACCGGCCGTTTTAACAGAATTCCACACTCCAAACAGGATGATTGCGCTACCGGATAGTAATGGTGGAGGAAGAGTCGGAGGAGAAGTCCGGGCCTGTGCGGTGAACCTGTTGTTAGACGCGCAATTTCGAAGACTGCGGCGGTTTTCAGTATGAGTGAATCGGAAACCATCGGTGGCGAAAGAGGCCATGTCCTCCGTTCGGTCGATCACGGGGAGAGGACGAAAGTGAGAGGTTAGGGTTTGCGACGGGAGAAGAGAGTGACACAAGGCTTTCATTGGGGAAGTGGAGGGAACGCCAAACCACTTATAGTTAAGATTAAGACTCAACCTTAACAATTATTACCGTTGCCAATCGTCAGGAGTATTATTTTACGAATTAAATTTGTGTGAGGGTATTCCCGATATAGAATAATAAAGTTTAGGGATTATGGGATATGAGGTTGATCAGTTGAGAACCTCCTTAAGTTGAGAACTTTGGGACAAATATGGATCAATCATTTTGGTCATAAAACGACAGTGTTTTGATCACTACGTTACCTTATTTTGTAACTTTATTTATTATGCTTAGTTATTTTATATTTAATAAGATATATTCATTATTCAACTTGATTCATGGGGGAGTAATGAAGTTCAATTATATATTTAATATCTTCATTCTCTTTTATGTCAATCTCATTCTTTCCAAATCAAGTTTAATTCCAAATCAAGTTTAATTCATTTTGCTTTAAATCCTTCTCCCGTCTCATCCCAAACCAAAACCTTACATGAAGATACATTATCACCACCCTTCCCGTTAAACTCAGCGGTGCAGCCCACCTTGCCACCCTGTCGCGCCCAAGGTCACTGGTCGAGGATTAACGGCGATTCACCATGTTGTCGTGTCAGTCGTGGCTGTAGAGATCTCGAGCCGATTGAAAAAATCATCACCATCAACCATCTCTCGTTCATCTCTCCCGTTGTGTAATTTCGTCTCTCGTTCAACTTCCTCAGGTTCAATCGCCTCTCTTTATCTATGTTTATTTCTTGGTATTTCTTTTGTCGCATAGTTGGTTAGATTTTGTTTTTTTCTTCTTTTTGATTTGTTACCGTTTTTGAGTTCGGGAATCAGGTTTCTCAGAGCCACCGGACTGCGTAGTAATTGATTTATGTTCTTCAACATGTAGATTCAGTATCTCCAAATATCATTTTCCTCTTTTTATGCTAAAAACGAAAAGCTGGAATTTGTCTACCTTTGTTTGAACTAATTTTTGAAGAATAGTTTTCAATTTAATATTGCAAAAATTGATAGAAAATACTGAGGAGAGGAAGCTACATAGGCTTCAATTCATGACTCCGGGTCTGGAGAAATTTGGCAGTAGCAGCTCTATATTTTTGGGTATTTTTTGTTTTTAGATTTTTATGAGTTGATGTTGTGTTGTTAAGTTTGGGTTTGATGACTGAGATTGTAGTTTGTGGAGTTGTGTTTGAATATCCTATATGGATTTCTTGTCTAAGATCAGAGTGAATTTGTTTGAGCCTCACATTGAACCTGAGTTTTATTCTCTGATTAAAATCACAGTGAATATGTCTGAGCCTCATAGTGAATTTCAGTTTTGTATCCATCATCGACTCCGGTACTACTTGAGCAAGTGACGATAAGAAGGCCTCCCCTGACATCCCTGCAAATACTGCGCAGCTTCATCTCGATCCACTGGAGTCGAGCTTCGCATCAGTGAATCCGTATCCGCCATCGTCAGAGAGCAACACCGCCACCAGCAACCGGTTCTTCGCCTTCCTAGTGTAAACAACTCATCACAATTTCCACTTAGTTCTGAATTGTTGTTGAAAGAGTTTGATGAATAATATTCACCATTGATTATATTTAATTTTCTTTTAATATGTAACATGTTCACCATTTTTTGGTACATACTTGAATGGTGTACATGTACAATGGTGTACATGTTCACCGCCAATATTCACCGATCTAGGTTGTTCAGAATTGGATCTACGTGAGTTTTTTTATAGTGCACATGGGTTTGGTGAACAAATGTTCACCATTATAATTGTTTAAGTTTCTGCTTTAATGTTCATCATTGTTTTAATGGTGAACATGTTCTCATATTTTGAGATTACTGAATTTTTGATATTTTATGTGGGTTTTGATACCAGTGAACATGTTCACTATTAATGTTCACTGCCACAGTGAAAAAGTATTCCTACAAACTCAGAAACATATTAACTACAATAAACTGAAAATTCACTATATACTTATTAATCTAAAAAATATTATACAAAATTATAACTCAGAAAATATAAACTCAATAAAATATTCGCTATAAATTCATAAATTTGATAAATAAGAAAAAAAATGAACCTCAAACAAAAATGAATCTCATATAATCAATAAGTCATAATAAATAAACTAGAAAAAGGAAACCATATAATTAATACACTAATTAATACAAGGTTGTTTCATGTATAAAATGATTGGTCCAGAATTGTCCACAACGGTTCTCAACTTAAGGAGGTTCTCAACGGATCCCTCCCCTATGAGATATAAGGTATATAAGTTGAGTAAGATATCCGGTAAAATAACATAGTTTTGATTCTTCTTTTTTTTCATTTTAAGGTTTTATGATGTTTATAGTATAGTTTTAAATACAATAAAATCTAAAAAACAAAAAAAACTAAACCATAAACCCTAAAATCAAAAAACTCTAAACTTTAAGCCCACGTTTGGTAGCCCGGATTAATAGTCGGATAGGATAATTAATAATAGTGTGACGTGTTTGGTTGCAAATAGGATAAGTATTAATAACAGGGTATGAAACCCCTAGAAAACCCTAAACCCACAAAACCCTAAGATTTGAAAATTCTAATACTCTAAAACCATATAATCCTAATATTTTAGCATGGTATAACCCTAAAACCTCTAAAACGAAAAAAGAAAACTAGCAAAACTATGTGATTTGACCCGATCCCTTACCTGAAGGACATGAGATGTCACCTCATATCTCATTTTCCCTAAAGTTTATAAGCACAAAGCAAAGGAAACACGAACGCTGCCAAATTTACATTCTATAAACTTTGATTGGAGTTGGTTTTTGGGAGAAAAATATGAAATTTTTGATATATCATAATTCAGGATTTTAATTAACAAATAAATCAGTATTTCATATAAATCAAGAAATATGGACATAACATTTACAGACCAGGCTAAAACCTATCTATGGAACACAATGTTCCATACAAAAAGAATTGATTTAATTTGTTCTGTAGATATCTAGTCACCGTCTATCTTTAAGACATGTTTCAGTGTCTCTAACAAGAAATATGAATTCAGAGATGTTATGAGGCTAGTAAAACTGAGGGACAAAGGGTATTTAGGCTTTGTTCCCGAATTTGGAGAGAAAAAGAAGGGAAGGATTTGTAAAGGAAGGAAAAGAAAATAAATGGAAGGGTTAAAGCATGGAGAGGAAAAATAGGTGTTTCCGAGTTTAGGAGGGATTTGAAAGAATAAGAGTAAAAATAAAACAAAATTATTAAAATGACCCTATATAAAAAAATCTGATTGGTTAAAAATTAAAAGAACAAGGGCATTATGGTCTTTATCCACCAAATACATTCTTTTCTCTCCTTCCAAATCCCTCCAACTCCCTTCTTTAAAAAAACTCAGGAACAACCCAACCCCTCCTTCTCCTTCCCTCTCCCTCCTATTATCAACTCAGGAACACTACCTAAGTGCAGCTTGTTACCCCCACAAAATAAGAATGTGATGTCTTCACTAACTTCCGTCATCTAAAGATCAGGTCCCTCTTAGGTATCATCCTATCTGCTTGGCCTGATTTCCTAAGGAACAAGGACTCAATGCCAACTCGACCAGCCCATGCTACATTTCTTTCAATTAGTTTGAGTTTGCTTATTTTTGCCAGCATCAAGGAAGCTTTATAGAGTCCCTCCTTTACAATTTCCTCTTTATTCTTCTTCTGACCCTTGAAGATTCTGAAATTTCTCTCTTTCCAAATGATATATATGTAGAAGCTGATGGCATCTTTTCCAACCATTTTTCCGTACAAGGCAACCATTGATAAAGTTAATTAAATCATCTATAAAGGAACCTAATTTTTAGCAGCCCACTCTTTGAGTTATCCTTGATAAAATCAAGTCAGAGACTGGACAACCAAAGAACAAGTGTTCTAATGTCTAATCCTCATTTTCACAAAGCACACAGATTTGGTCCACTATCAGACCAAATTTAATCAATCTATGTTTTGTATTTAGTCTTCTCATACATGCCAACCATGAGATAAATCCCCATTTAGGTTCTACTAATTTATTTTTACAAATTGTTTGATATGGTCAGTTTGGCATCTGATCATTTTTAGTAAGGCATGCATAAGTAGATGAGGCAGTGAAGGCTTTATCTAGGTGAACCCATCTTCATTCACCATTTACCATATAAAACCTACCTTTCACTTTGTGTGCAAAACATATTATTTTGCTAGTGATCCAAGGGAAATGTGGCTTTACCTTCATTTCTCCAATATTCTGCCCTTTTATGTAATAAGCATGGACCCATTTAATCCATACAGAATTTTTATATCCCAAACTTGAGAGGAAAGGAGGTATATATTACTAAGAAGCATATTCCCGATTCTTAGGCCTCCTTTTTGAACTAGTGTACAACATACTTCTCAAGCCACTAGTGACTTCTGAGATAGTTCATTACGTGTCCAAAGGAAAGTCCTGTATTTGGCTTCAATAACTTTATGACCGTCTGGGGAATTAAAAATTCTAGCTCAATAGTTACCTGATAATACAGATTTGATTAAAATTAGTCTGTTCAGTATAGAAGAGCAATTTAGCAGTACATGATTTAATCCACTAAGGATGGTAGAAATTATTGGCTCAAATAGGCATTTTATAAGAAGTGATCCTTCTACAAATCCAAACTGCGCAAATTAAATTGGTTTTAGAAACGGGGTCAATTCCTGCTATAAATATATGTGATTTATTCAGATTAACATTAAGACTAGTAGCTAATGCAAATCAATCAAAAATAGATTAAATGTCTAAGATGGAAGATGAGTTTGCCTTGTAAAAGATCATAAATCATCTGCATAGCATAAGTGGGTTTTGAGTTTAGCACATTTAGGATAGAACTGAAAATTTTATTTTGTGTCAAGATCTTTTAGTAATCTATTGAGATATTCCATAGCAAGGATAAAAAGATTGTGAGAAATAGGGTCTTCGTGCCCTAGGCTCCTTTTACTAGGGAAACATCTAAATAGTTTGCCATTTCTTTTAACAGGGAAGAATGTAGTTGAGACCATGGACATGACACAATTAATTTACTAACAGAAAAACCAAGATATGTTATCCATTTTTGTAAGAAGTTCCGAGATATAGAGTCATGCATTCCTCAAATCTATTTTCAATGTTCATCTAGGGCTCACATGCTTTCTAGCGTATGCATGGATGAGATTTGGAGCTAAGTAACATGTTGTGAGCTATGCTCCTACCCTCTATAAATGTCCCCTAACTGGTATATGATACAATAAATTAGACTTCTTTTGTATCAACTGAAAATACACTATAATTTACACACGTCTTCCTTTTCATTTCCTCTTATCTAAGAAAACCTTTTTATGTATCCTCTCAAATTCTTCTCTTTCATTTCTTTCCTTTTTTAGTTCATTTACCACAAACTACTTTATTTTTATTAAATTTAAAACTCAAGATCTAACCTTAAAAATATGTCTATTTATATTTTAGCCAAAGCTGCACTCAATACAAGCTACATCTAGAATATAAGCTCCATTTATTTCAAAATCTTTGCATTACAAGTAAGAGTGTAAATAAAAATCGATAAATCAATGAATTGAATCAAACCAAACCGAATTGATAGGCTTGGTCTGGTTTGGAGTGTTAGTAAATCGGTTGCAGTTTTTATTCTTTAAACACCGATGACTAATGGGTTGATTTTATTTTTTATTTTTTAAACTGAACTATTTGACTATATTATATATCATATATAAATTTAATTGAATATATAATATAAATTAGTGCATCTCTTTTATTATTTATATAAAAAGCTATCCCATTTAGTGAATAAATTAGCAAGAATAGTGAATAAAAAAATTGAACCGAATCGAATCATATGATTTGATTTAATTTTTGAAGCTAGCACATTTAGTTTTAAAATTTCCATATTGATCATGAATGATTTATTTTTATTTTTTATTAAAAACCAAATCAAATCATTACAAACCTACGAGACCGCCAACTTGTCACTCACATATTAACAGAGCAGACCATCTCAATAAAAAAACATCATATAAAAGGAGCTCATCTTGACTATGAACAATTGACCTGGATTTTGTGCAAAGAAGACATCTAAAATTAAAAGATTGTATAATGAGTTTTTTTATATTGATTTACAAGTATTTCAACTATTCTCTTTATATATACAAGTCTCACAATCTCTTAGAATTCTCTTAGGTCGCATTTGGTAGGCGGGATAAGTGGTAAGATAGGATTATTAATACTTACCTAATACATTTGGTTGGAAATTTAAAAAATTGTTAATAGTACCAGGATTAAAAATCCTTCTTTACAGTCAGTATTATTAATACCTTCAAAATATGTTGATTTATTAATACTGATAGAAATTTATTTTTTGGATGAAACTACCCTTACAAATTCATCATTTCCAAAATCGATGAGCTTCCAAAATTTGGTCAATTGACTGACACCGTCGGGATCCCAATTTTGAAGCGGACGGAAGAGCATACTCTGTCGCTGGGGATCCCGCCCTCCATTTTAGATAACCATTATGAGTTCGATTTGGCCATAGAAGGGGCCGACGAGGTGGGACCCCAGTCTGAAATTTGTGAAGAGCGGGGAGGGGCTGTGTTGATCGGGAAGATGGTGGAGGCCGCGTCTGATGAGTTTGTGGATGACACGAAGTTGGTGGATGGGCTGGGCGGCAGTTAGCTAGCGATGTCGATTGAGGTGGTTCATTTTTGCTAGAAGTACAATCTGGTGAGGCTACAGTGAGGAACAAGGCTGTTTTGGTCAAATATAGAAAATAAAACTTTATCCCAGTTACAACCAAACATCATAATTGAATATTAACAATACTGTTATAAATAGTACCAGTACTAATTATACCCATATTATTAATATTTCTAATCTCATACGGCTACCAAACGTACCCTTAGTAATCTACACCAAAACAACTCCCTTCATTTTACTAAGGAGTATCTTTTTACAGTAAATACTTTACAATTATAGAGTAACTCCTAGAATATAAATGATCATATCTTAAACATGAAAATATGTTTGATTGATTGGGATTTAATACCGTCCCGCAAGCTGAAAGGTGAGATACTTGAAGGTTGTGCCGAATAAATTCAAACGAGAAACCGCTAAAGGCTATGTGAAAGAGTCTGCAAGTTGATCTTATGTAGATAAAAATTGTACTTTTAAATGCCATTTCGGTACCATCTCGCACAAAAAGATAACTAATTTCAATGTGTATTTGAAGATAAATAAATGGCTCCAATATTATCACACCAGCGAATAGGCACGAATAAAGAGGAAGCACCAAGTTTACTTAGTAAGGAGAAAAACCTTTGGTGTTCATCAGCATTGTTGACTATGGCTTTATACTCTAACTTAGTTAAAGAGAGGGCAACTATCTTTTGCAACCAAGAACACCAAGAAAACATCCAGCCCAATAACATTCAAAAAAATACTTGAAGTTGTTTACTAAGAGACCATGTAAGTAATAACCTATGAGAGACAATAGACTTTAAGTACCAGAAGATGCATTTTACAGCACTCCAATGAGCAAGGGTTGGTGTATGCATGTATTGACACGCTTTGTTAACTACAAATGCAATATTTGGCCAAGTAAATGTAAGATATTGTAGGATTCAACAATTGTCTACAGACGTAGAATCTGAAAAATGTTTCACCCTCCTTGGTAAGGGTTGTACCAGTAGCCATAGTGACCATAGAGGTTTGCATTACGTTATCCTAACTCATCTCAAAATGTCACTAATGTACCAATATTGTGAAAGATGCAAACCAAATAAGTCCAAGCAAGCCTAAATACCCAAAACGTCATAAATCTTTAATACAAAATTCTGAAACAAGCGTCAATTTAACTTGGTCACTACCTCAAAGGAACTCTCAGCTATAATATCATCAATATTGATAAGCACAAAAATCTAAATAAATGTGCAAAGTAAAATGAATAAAGACGTGGCTGAACAAGATGGCACAAATCTTAGCATATGTAAATAACTATAAAGCCAATGAAACCACGCGCTTGGATCCTAAAACAAACAACATTTTTTGAACGATGAAGTTTAAAGACGTGATTTGGTTGAGTTGCATCAATAAAATCAGGTGATTGTGTTATATAAACATTGAGGAATTGAATGAGGAAGATTGAGGGGAAATTGGAGGAATATGTGTATGGGTATTACAACAGTGAGGAGGTAGAGATGATGGAGAGAGTTCCATTGATGGATTTTCATCAATGGAGCCATCTAAAGTATAACATGGTGAATCATATTGGGTCCGACTTTCTTTATCATGAGGCCCAAGATAAGAAGACATTTGCCAAAACTGTTGAAATGGAAACATAGAGACTCTCATTAGGATGGAGGCTCAAAGAGTGAAAGACAAGGACCTTTCAGATTAGTTTTCACGATAAGAAGCACATAATTTGTCACTCGTTTTGTATGGATTAGTTTGTTAAAACAAACATGATAGGAAATAATCATCTTATTGACTTTGAAATTGTAGTAACGATAACAAAGATGTTGATGACTGATATGGTAATAATTTACCCTATTTTAAGTATTTATACTTAGTATATTTGAGTCGTTTTCAAGTTGTTATTGGTGATTTATAATTAATTTTGTCTTTTCTAGGTAAAATACGAAGAATACTTGATTTGGAAGAGGAAAAAAATGAAAACAGTACAAATTGGGTTAAAATCGGACAAAAAGTCAAGTTCAGGGATAAAAAATTGTCAAAAGAAGAATCTCAGGGGCTGATATGTAAATATGCAGAAAAAGAACTCGACCCTGGTCGAGCTTCCTTTTCAAGAACTCGACACAGGTCGTGTTTCATGGTGTCTCGCGATCCAGATCGTGCCGACTTTGCATAAACTCGACCCAGGTCGAGTTTACACGTGTCGGGCTAGAAATGAGCAGATTCAAATTCAAACGTTCCGAAACTCTTTTTGTAATAAGATTCCTTCCAAAATTATTCAAATTACAAGATAATCACAAGTTGACATCTCTATAAATAACAGATTTAGAACCAAACCCTAAGAAGCCTGGCACCAAACCACATCTTCTTAATTGAGATTTAATATTTGGTAACTAGTGATCATAAAAAAATTTTAACTACGTGGAGCTGGGATTAAATTTTTAAGTTTATCATGAAAGATACAAAATCAACGTTTAATGGAATAGAAAATCTTATGATAACATAAATGCCATACTTTATAACTTTTTAGGATGGCTAAGGCTGTGTTTGGTTTAGAAAATTTTGAGGGAAAAGAAAATTTGAGGAAAATAAGAATGAATATTTTGTTTCATTTAGGAAAGATTGGGGAAAAAAATAAATGGAAATCTAGATGAAAAATAGGAAGAAATTTTTTAAAAATATTAAAGAATGTTATAGTATTTTCTCCAAAATTTCACCTCTAACCTTAAAAGTGAAAAATAAGATGGATTCCATGGAGAATTCACTTTTCCTCAAACTTTCCTTTCTCTCAAACTTTTCCTAAACCAAACACACTCTAAGGTGTCGTTCTGTAAAATTAAGAGCTGAATGCTGTATGACAATCTGAATGGTCAGACCACTGGTCATACCACATCTGAATGCTGATTGCTGAATTATTCAGGTTTATTTGGTAAATTACTTTATAACACATCTGAATGCTGATTGTTGAATGATTTACAAGCTGTTTATAAATTAAAAAATTTATAAGTTTTAAACATATATGAAAATATAATTGAAATTTATAATAATGTTCTAACAAAATATTTATTATTGTGAAGCATGAGTGAAATAAAAAAATATACAAAATAAAATATGAGCTTGTATCAGTGTAAATTGCTAGACAATGTATTTGCAATCTCGTCGCGCAAGTTGTTCATAAATTGCTGATCTTCTGTGTTCCAATAAGGACCTTGTGCTCCGTTATCACGTTCCTGTTCCGCTTCTTCTTCCTCGTCAATAATAATATCTGGTTGTTCAAACTGGTTAAATAACTCATAGCTAATATTTTGCATTCTCAGGTAGTTGTGTATTGCAAAACACGCAATAACAATATCTCTTTGTGTATCAAGGTCAAATGGCGCCATTCGTTTCAAGATAGCAAATCGCGCTTTAAGAACACCGTAGGCACGTTCGATTACATTTCTAAGTTGAGCATGTGCATGGTTGAATTTTTCCTCCTTCGTAATGGCACGTCTACGGCGAAAATCCCCCAACCAATATTTCACACCACGGTATGGAGCCATAAAGCATCTGGTATGTGTGTATGCGGCATCACATAAATAGTACTTATCTGTTACAAAAAATATAAACGCATCAGAATAAAAATTTTCATGCATATGAATTTAAATAATTACATGTATTTACCTTGAGGTGGAAACGGAAAATTATTCTCAGGATCTCCCGCAACTGTATGCAGAACTCTAGAGTCATGTGCTATACCTTCCCAACCAGCCCAAACATACGTAAAAATCATATTAAAATCATACAAACCTAATACATTTTGATAGCATTCTCCTCTTCCAACGACAGGGAATAATTCAGGTCATTAGGAAATAGGTCAGCGCTGATTGCTGAATCCAAAAATTGGGTGGTGCTGAGTGGAGTGAGGATCTCGAAATCAAATAAAAGTGAGCCAAATTTAAAGATGTGCAGGCTATTCTTGATATTGGATGATTCAAATTTAAAACGATTGAACTCACAAACTGAACGCAAACCCTAAGAACACAAGCTGACTTCACCGCAATTGATTCCCCCATAGAGCCGTCAATTAAATAACCCATATAGAGTCTGGGATTGAACAATGAAAGCATTGAACATAAACTGAAAAATCAGTAAAGCAATTCGAATGTTACCTTACCTGCAGGTCGTATGACTGTCGATTGTCGATTCTGATTTGGAGACGGTCGAAGGTGAGATTCGACCTGCTGGAAGGTGTGGAAGATTGTTGATTTGTAGATGGTCGAACCTAACTTTGCTGTCGGAAGGAGAGAGATTTGGAGACGTGAACAGCTAGTGCAGGGTTTCGACGATACGTTGAATTTTTGTTGTTATTGGGTGTCTCTGACCGAATAAGAAGTAAAATTAAAGAGATATGGTTCAGACTTTAAGACAAATCATTCAGTATAAAAAAATAAAAGGTTGGTTCACTGAACGTTTAATATATTAAGAGACCACTTCTTAATAGAGCCCAATAAGTGCAACAAAACAGGGCCTAAGAGTCTCATGCTACATATATAAATAGCGTGCTCCAATTCTTATAAATATAAGAAAAGTTTTATTTTCTTTCCGTTTGCGCCAACAATAACTATGAGTAAATTTTATTAACTCAAATAGTGTTTTAATCTTTCCATACAACTTTCTATTCCTAATTAAACAAGAAAAATAGGATGAAATACTTGGAAAAACCATTTTCTCTCTTATTTTCTTATCCTTAGTTTTCTAAACTAAACACACGAGAATACTAATCCGGACTATTAAATCATACTTTTTATAATCGAAACGTGTTTGGAAATACGTTGTGGAAGAAGAGGTATGCAAAATTTTTTCTGAACCTATCAACTCTACTTTTATACATTTCGTACTAACCTTATTGACATCTTTAAGTATCAGCAGATAGTTTAAACGTAATATAATTTATCATATGAATAATTTTTGTTCGGGTTTTGGCACTTAATTTAGTTGATGAGTTAAATGAAGGTTTGATTAACGATACAAACATGTTTTAGAACTTTATGTTTCGCTAGCTAGTGTAGAAAAATTACCAGTTAGTTGAGAGAAAGTTGTTATATGTTTCATGAGAAGTTTGCCAAATGAATTATGAACTGTATTGAGTGCGATCATACTAGCATTGATACACCGGATCCCATCAGAACTCCGCATTTAAGCATGCTTGGCAAGAGTAGTACTAGGATGGGTGACTTTCTAGGAACTCCTCGTGCACCCCTCTAATAAAGAGAGGAACATTCAACTATACAGGTAAGGAGAAATTTAAAAAGACACCTTAATTCCTTTAGCCGGTGGTGGAGGAGCACGGTCAGGGCAAGCTCTCCTGCTTGCACATTCTACTGCCCAAACTCCAGGCCTCCGACTTCCCAACTTCAGGCCACCGACCTCCCTGCTCAGGCCCTCCACGCATCGCACCCAGGTAAATGCTCTCTCCTTCACCTCTCACTCGCCCAACTGCCTCAGTCCGTGAAGGCCTGAATCCCCTTCAATAGGGTGTTTGAACTGCCGAGCGCCTGGTACAATTGCCTTCTGCCTAATCCTTAGTGTTGTTCGGGCCCAGACGCTGTAGCGCCTCACAACGCCTGCCCCTCAGCCGCCGACCCATTTGGATGTCGAGCGCTCCCCCTCCGACTAATCTCACAGCGTAATAATCTCCTCCAAATCCCGCCACCTTAGCCCTCACTGCTTGGCCCTGCCTCTAAAGCTGAAGATATGCTTGCCGGAGAGCTCATAAGTCGGCCCTCGAGGCGCAAGGCTTCTTCTTCCTGATGCTGAATTTATCCTCCCCTTAAAGGTCGCTTCAATCATCTTCATGGTGTGGGTTCTCTTCGGTCGACCCATGCCGCTGTTAGATCTCGAAGATATCAACTAGGTCATATCAAGTTTCGCGTTCCGTCCCAGATCTCACCGTAGTTTAGTCGGATCTGCTCAGCTGATGAGCCTCAGGCCGTTCCATCATAGAGTTAGCAAAACCTGCAATCTCCGGCGACGAACGCCGTGTCGAACTCCTATAAAAGATAATCAATCGATAGGTGATATCTCCGCCTCGGGCCTTGTGAGTTGACCATCTATAGAAATGTACCTCACCTGCACTTCACTTGCTCCTCGAGTGTCACGGAGGCTTCACCCCTCAAGCGGAATGTCCCAGTTGCTCTGACCCTCGCATGCCTCACCGACCCCCACGCCCACACTCAGCGATCCAGCAGGCGCGTCCATCACTCGTTCCCCCGAAGCCCATATGTGCGCTGACCATAAAGCCCTCCCTAGCCTATTGAGTCCAGCTCAAGCCCTTCTGGGCGTCAGGTCACGCGGCCCAATCTTTATAGGCTCTATGAGCCATTCAACATGTAGGCTCTATGAGCCATTTTTATCCATGAAGGCATCTTCGCCATAAGATCCCTATTAATAAAATTAAAAATCCAAAAAAGTTATGAACTGTATTGAGACTAACAGTTTTTCTGTTCAAGTTGACAGAGGCTTGGAAGGTCATTTGAAAGGGTAAAATGGATGAGACGAGGTGATTATATTCTACTCAAATAATGAAGGGAGTGGAGAAAGAGTTTTACTAATGTCCGATGTGCTGAAAAATGAGTATTTATCATTTTATATTTGCTAACAAATTGGTGATACTATGATATGAGCTCGGTTCCCTGCGTCAAAAAGTTAAAATTGAGTTTGATAGTTGTTCTAGACTCCGTATTAGTAATTAAAAATGTAGTGTTGTTATGGGAGAGAAGTTTTCAAGGATGAATAAGAATATAATTATATTATTCGGTTTTGTATTTTTGAACTCAAATCAATTCACAAAGATTTGGTTCTGGATTAAATTAATTTATTACAGTTTGTTCTGTCCAAAATCGATTAAAGTATTTGTTGCCCTATAGATCTTAATTAATATAATTTGAACCCAAAATAAATCTATAAGTGCACGTTTGGTACGCCGTATTATCTATACATGTATTATTAATACCCGTATAAATAATACCACATATTGATGAGGTATTATTAATACGGGTTTCCAAAGGTAAATTTTCCCTTCCCGCATTATTAATACGTATTCCTATTTTGTACCAAACACATCATCATGGTATTAATAATACCATCCCGTTCTTAATACATGCTACCAAACGGGGGCTAAGAAAAGTAAATATTTTTATTTATTATCATACAACTATTTACGAAATAGTGTAATAAACATACTTAACGCATGTGCAAATCTTTCGAGTGGGCTATCCTGTTTGTGCGAGGCTCATTTCCTTTATAACAAATCTTTTCAGTGATTCGATTTGGTATAAATCATCTATGTGATTTGGTTTGGATTAAATAATTTTATGTTCAATTTTTTATCTTTCTTTAAGTGTAATAATTATGAATTCACTACTACTCATTTATGTAGACCCCCTCCACCTTGATAGTGAAGTCATACTCATAGAGGCTCAGCTCGCGCGCACCTCTAACATATATTTACTTATGAGTACCTCCGGAACTCAAACCTGTGACCGGAGAGTTGTTAGAAAAGACTTCAAATCATTAGGCCAACACCTTTTTAGTTTACCCTTTGTACTTTTTAAATTATACAAAGATTAGTGGCACCATGGCAAATGAAGAGCTAATTAGAAACAGAACAATTGACTTTTTGAGAAGACATGTGTTGTCCATACAATCATCACTCAGAACAACTACATCAAATTCAATATGGTTGCAGAAGTGTGAAAGAGTGAAGCTGCATTGTTAGCTGTGTTAACTCCGACACTTAAGTAAAGGAGACTTTCTAGAGTTTAATATGTCGAACTCAAGTGACTGACATTCAAGGAAGGCACAATAAGAGTTACAGTAAGGGTTGATTGAAAATTATTGGGTGGCGGTGAATTTAAGTCTGGAGCCAAAGTTTCAAGCTACAACGCCAATGACATCACACCGACTACCATAGACGGCTTCGTGCTGATCCGATATTATGAGCTCATAAAATTCGTCCATCCAACATTAACAAAAACTTGTACATCATAAGGTTATTAAATTATTCATTAACACTGAGATTGTGTTCGGTACATAGATTTGAAGAAAAGGAAAATGAGCGAACAATTAAATGGAATCTTATGTTTAGTTTAAAGAAAGTTGGGAGGTAGAAAATTAGAAGGATGATGAGAAATGAATCGGACTCAATTAAAAAGTAGTTTAATATTTTTCACAAAGTTTTCCATCGCTTAATCATGTAAGAGAATCTGAATGATCTCACTAATGATCAAGCCACCTCTGATTTCTAGTTGTTGAATGATTTATTTTCATATGATTGATCCTTTTTAAATATCTTAATATATTATAATTTTATCATTTTTATTATTCTAAAACTTTATGATATGATAAAAAATATCATTATTTTTAAATATATTTTATATCAAACGGATAAAATATAAACAAGAGTAGTATAATTGTCAAATAATTTATTTACAACTCATTGAGCAAATTGTGACATTCGTTTCAGAATAATCTCATGTTGAGACTTACATAATCATGCTTGATATCATTTCAGTAACTTCAGCAACTACATGCAAAACTCTTAAATCATGTATTATACATATCATCTCATCCAAGCTCAAACTTACATAAAAATCATGTTAAAATCATATATGCCTAATAAATTTTGATATCTTTACTCATCTCTCTTATTTTGTAGAACTTTATTTATTTTAATTTTTTTATCCATATAATATTACAATGCACACATCCGACCATCAAGGGATTCGAACTCTGATTGTGGAGATGGTCAAGAGTTACCTCTCATCCTCTTTACCACCAGACCACACCCCTGACGACATATTCATACATATCTCATTCCGGATTGATGGCTTGTTTATCTTACTAGGTATAACTGCATGTATGTCGTCAAACAAGCATAGTACGAGTCGAATCATATAACATGTTGTCAAGTGAACCAAAACTAGAGGAGTAATAGAGGAGAGCATACTTATCATAGGATGGTTTTGACTAAATCACGACAAAAAAATTGTAAAGAGCTTGATAGAAATCTATAAAAAAAAATGTGAATAATTAAGTTCAATTAGAATTGGCATGATTTCCTGAGATCTTATATGTTCAAGTATGTTTCTCTAAGTGAATAAGATGTCTAATTTGAAAGGAATGAAACACATTTTTTAATAATGATTCATATAAAAATAAAAGGTCAGTTAACTAAATGCTCATTATAATAAGTGACCAACTTTTATTGAACCCTAACAAGAATAATAAAACATCACCTAACTAAATAAGAAAAAATTACATCAAACTCATGGTTAACTCATTTTGGTTTCATTTTCCTTACCCTTAAATTTTATGTATACCTAACCCAAACACATGCTAAAATTTCACTTGGATGAGGAAAAAAGTAAGCGAAATAAAAAATGAGATAAAAATGGGAGAAATTTCATGTATGATTTAGAAAAAGTTGTTGAGATAAAAATTAGAAGTAAATTTTTATTAAATCATACTGTATTTTATATTTTTATCCTGTAATTTTCTATCTCCAACTCATTAAAGACACAATCTCCCATGTTTTTCAAAGAAGGCCTAGAATCTGCTTCAACATAATTCTTTGATGCCCATGACAAGCCTGGATACTATACTAGAAGACTGGCCTAGCCTACCAAAAACCCAACTACTCCACTGAGAGTGACAATCCGGTCCACCACAGATCATACAACTTTCTAAAGATTGAATGATATTCGAGTACATTTTTTTTTAAATGTTCAGAACTTCCTTCACTATCTTTTTAGAGGACAAATCTACACCAGAAAAATGATATGAGCATCGATCTAAGATAAGGTGAGATATGCTAATTCTCTTGTATATTGAAAGGTCTTCGAGTTCCCTTATTTTATCTGTGCCTTTCATAATAATCTCAAAGTATTTCATAACTAAAAAAATAAGTATGTAGACGTCTTCTTGCCTTGAAACCTCTATTCCTTGTAAATAGTTATCCATATAGCAATTCAATTGAAATAAATAACTACTAAATTCCACACATTTAATAACATAATTAACATATCTCTTGTCAAACACGAGAGTCATCGATAAATTCTCTCATAAATGTTACGATCTATTAATAATCTCGACACTCAACTAAACGTGTATATGAAATTTGGTGAATTTTGGAGGAAGAAAAAATACTAATTTACTTCCTTACAGTATAAAACTGTTACGAAAATACACTGAAAACACTAGAGAGATTAACTCTCAGAAGGAAAGGAAAGTACAAAGGAAATTGAGGTGCTGAGAGATGATTTTCTTCGTTACTTGCCTCTCCTTATTATTGAACAGTTAGGCGGCAGAGTTACGTAGGGTTGGCAAAGTTAGGCAGGAGAAGAAATTGTTATGTTGAAATGTTGTAGCACTTTTCAACAGTCCTCCTTTATACAACATCTTGCAACTCCAAGCATTTGTCGAAACATTTTAAACTTATCACTCGAGAGTCCCTTAGTAAAGATATCTGCAACTTGCTCCTCAGTTTTACAGAACTTTAGCTCAATCTCACCATCCTTGACCAACTCTCGAATATAGTGATACCTGATTCTAATATGTTTGCTTCTGCCATAAAATAGTAGATTTTTAACTAATGCAATAGCTAACTAATTACCACACATGATCAATATAGGCTCCTCATGTTAGTATTTCAGGTCTTCGAATATCCGTCGAAGCCAAACTGCTTGACAAGCTGTGGTAGTTACAACAATGTACTCCGCTTCAGCTGTAGAAAGAGCAACAACCTGTTGCTTCTTCGAAGACCATGAAATCACTCCATCTCCAAGTTAGAAAGCATAACCTGATGTACTTTTTTGAGTTTCCACATCGCCAGCCCAATCATTGTCTGAATAGCCTGTGAGACAAAAATCATTTGTGTGAGAATATAGAATTCCATAATCTCGTGTTCCATTGATATACTGCAGTATCCGCTTTGCTTCTAGTAAGTGTGACTGCTGAGGTTGCTCCATGAACCGGCTGATGATTCCCACTCCATACATAATGTCCGGCCTAGTTGAAGTCAAGTAAAAAAGACTTCCAACTATACTCTTGTAGTAGGTGGAGTTCACCAGCTCGTTTGTTTCATCTTCTTCATCTCAAGTCTCTCGGCAACTGGAGTACGCATTGGCTTCATTGCTTCAAATTTGAATTTCTTCAAAATATCTCCAGCGTACTTCTTCTGAGAAATGAAGACTCCATAATCAGTTTGTTCAACCTCGATGCCTAAGAAATAGAAAATCAAACTCATGTCAGTCATCTCAAATTGACGAGTCACCGCCTCCCTGAACTCGATAAACATCGCCTCTGAACTCCCGATGAATATTAGATCATCCACATACAAGCATACTATCAGCATCATTTTCACTTGTCTTGTTGTACAATGTGTGCTCATAAGGATGCTTATGAAAACCATTCTCCAGCATATACGTATCAATCCTCACGTACCATGCTCGTGGGGCTTGCTTTAGTCCGTATAATGCTTTCTTTAGTATGTAGACATTGCTCTCTTGCCCTTTCTGAACATACCCTGGTGGTTGTTCAATGTACACCTCTTCTTCAAGAATTCTATTAAGGAATGCCAACTTTACGTCCATCTGGTGTAGCTTCCACTTGTTCTTGGCTACAAGTGCTATAATCAATTGAATGGTATCCATTCTAGCAACTGGTGCAAATAGCTCAAAATAGTCAATTCCAGACTTCTATGTGTAGCCTTTCACCACCAGTCTTGCCTTCAGACGATCAACTTCACCATCAGGGTTGTACTTCGTCTTGTACACCCATTTCAGTCTGATTGCCTTTTTTCCAGCTGGCAAATGCACTAATTCTCACGTGTTGTTCTTCTCTGTGGATCCAATGTCTGCATCCATGCCTTCGATATTTTTCTAAATACTAGTTTCTCTATGGCTTGGAAGATGGTGTATAGGACCTTCTGATCTTTCCTTCGTGTATTTGTCAATGAATCTTTTTCTTCCTTTTTAGGGCATCAAATGTCTCCCCGACTACTTCGGTATAGCCCGTCTCGATCAAATTCCATAAATCTTGAGACTGCAAAAATACCTTCATACAGATCAACCATTCGTCGAAGTCCGTACTGTCGAATTGTGGCAATTGTAATGAAACCGAGTTGGACATAATTCAACTACAATATAACACTCAAAATATCACTCCTGATATTTGTACGATGAACCGAGCTCTGATACCAAATATTAAGATCTATTAATAATCTCGGCACTCAACAAAACGTGTACAGAAATTTGATGAATTTTGGATGAAGGAAAAATACTGATTTATTTCCTTACGGTATAAAATCGTTACGAAAATACACTCAAAATATTAGAAAGATAAACTCTCGAAAGGAAATGAAAGTACAAAGAAAATTGAGATGCTGAGTGATGATTTTCTTCATTACTCGCCTCTCTTTTTATAGTTGAAGAGTTAGGCAGGGTTGGCAGAGCTAGACAGAGAAAGAAATAGTTGTGTTGAAATGTTGTATCACTTTTAAACAATAAAATCCTAAATCAATTGAGTCTTAAGGTTTATAGATATATATTTTCAACACTATTAATCAAACATCTTCCTCTATAAAGACTTTGAACTTCTTCGAATAAATTTGTAAACAAGATCAGAGCTTCATGGGCCATATTTCATTGATTCTAGATGAATGATCAAACTTAAGAACATGGCAAATAAGCAAATATATATGGATCCTACCAGTATAAAACAATTCCTAAATAAGAGCCAACAAATTTATAATCATTATATTTATTTTGGTAAATGTTAAGTATTCTTTTACTATTATTATCAATTGCTTAACCAATCGTGTCAATTATAATGGTTCTTGCAAGCTAACACTGAGAGAATTTTTTTTTTTTTTTTGAAAAGACAGTTCTATTTATACTGATATGGAGTACATGTAGATAATACAAATTTTCTTTTGGGCCTTGTACTTCAAAATCAGATAAATCCTGATAATTTTATCTTTATAATTTGGATATCTGCCAATCTAGTCTGTACATTTATCTGTCAATCAAACATTTCTTATATTCCTTCATATACTTTTTACCAGGCCAAGGACTACTCATTCTCAGCAACTCAAACCATATCTTTACCTGCCAATCAGACATTTATGTCTTGTCTCTTCACTTTCAGCAACTCAAAACCGTTTCACTGTAAAATCTATTAAACCATATATACATCCCGGATGCATATATGATAAGCTCCAAAACTTATTCTGCATTCTCCACTATAATTATGAAAAATAATTTAACATCTGATTGCAATGACAAAGCAGGAAAGTCATAATTTTAAACTCCACTTCTGATGGTTGAATAGACAAAATGTAGAATATTTCACTTCTGGAACTCTGAAACATCCTAAATTTGGACCTTCAATCAGGAGCATATGCAGAAACTTTTTAATAAATATCAATTACTTAAATAGCATATTATTTGGGTAAAATACATGTTGTTTATTTTAATTTTAAATGAGTCATTTTGATAAAAGAAGGTTCATTATAATCATTTTTGAACTTTCTAAACCAAAATAGCACATAAATATTATAAAAAAAAATTGAACGGGTCATTGGACCTCATTCACCAAGCCATAGATGTGCTTTTTTCAATAGATGGTGAACTCAGGGGAGTGAACTCAACAATGGTGAATCGGAGAATCAACCCCAACTTCACATTTCATCTTCTTGATCGTGGTCTACGTCACGGATACTGAAAATCTTTCGAATTTTTTCAAACTTAGCAAATGAAACAACATACTAAAATGATACAAGAATTTATAGAGACTACTCACATGTGAGTAGCCGAACTTATTATGCGGGCTTAATTTCTGACACCGCCCATTTGCCCTCAAATCGAGTTATCTGGGCGTCACACACAGGCTTGAATGATGCGTTGTTCCCGAAATCTCTCCCGCCTGAAAGGGTGAATTCTCTGGAATTTATAGAGACCAAAATGAATATATAATTTGCATGTCTGATTGCGAAAGAAATTTACGAGTCAAACGGCAATAGATGTTGGAGATAAAGCACCGACCAACATTTGCTATAGTACAGAAACATAACATAAAAGCACAAGACGTCCAACATAAAAAACATCCATCAGTAACTGAGTGATGTTTTCTGAGAGATCAAGCTGGACAAAAAAGGATCTTCAGGTAGAAGATGTGATATATTTATGTCTTGGGACATCAGTTAGAGCAAAGAAGTGTGGGTGGAACGGCAGCCGGGTCGAGCTCCCAGTAGCCTCTGAGAGTTCCATTCGCTTCATCTGTGAGCCGGAATGAGGGGATCTGATGAGAGAATCGGAGCAGCTCAGTTTTTGGGAAGGTATGTGTTTCCCTGTTCGCTTGACCCCTGAAAACTGTCACATGTCCACTGACTTGGTGTAAATACAGCACTTCTACTGTTAGGTCATCAATATTTATAACTTCAGCTATGTCATACTCAAAATCTTCAATGTTGGAGAACTTCATTTCTTGATTCCAGTTCTTGTACAGAGCCCATACCTCACCCTTTCCGGGGAATATTGCAAACTCGCCCTTTTTGCCAGTAGTATCAGCATTCACAATGTGTGAGAAAGTGATGGGACTCAACTCCTGAGGTTTGGCTCTGCTTAACCTAAAAATCCCACAGCCAGAGGGCATTTCTTTATCATGCCACTTAATCATGTTACCTTGAACTCGACAGTACTCGAGCCATTTGGTTACCAGTTGGAACTCAAAAGATGTGCGGATATGGTGAATCTGCACATAGTATTTTGGCAATCCATCATCACAGTAGACTGCCCAAATCTGTCCAACCTCAAACTTATCCAAAGACCTGTTATCTTCGAAAGAAAAGAATTCTGGATCAGGAACTTCAATTGGCTCGCTGCTGGAAGTCGGAGAACTAGGATCTTCAGATTGATTACCAGGACAGTTATCCTGAGTTCCAATTCCATGGAAATTGTCCTTTGAGCATCTAGATGATACAACACCGTTGTCATTTTCTGCAAGAGGCTTAGGTGCCGATTTAAGAATTCCATTGACACCCCCCTCACCTAGAGATTCACTGCATTGTTTCGAAGAGTTACTGCTTGGAGGCATAAAGTCTCTGTGGGCCTGTTGATTTTCAACAGTGCTACGCTCAGCACCTGCACTCTTACTTTCAGAGGCAGAACCAGCATTGGCACCATTATTAAGGGCAGAAAGCTCATCGTCATCATCACTCAGATTTTCATTGTATGAAATTTTCTGTTTCTGTCGTGTTGATCTCCTTGGATTTGCATCTCCATCAATTCCATTCTTGCCTAATTTACCATCAACTGCAAATATTTCATCATCATCAGTATCAGAGCTGCTACCAGAGTCAATGCTGCCACTATCTTCTTCTGACTTTGTCCTCTTTCTCTTACTATTGGATCTCTTGGACTCCATTCCTTTAGAATTTTTTGTATCACCCTTACTGCAAGCTGCTCCATTTGAACCATTAGTATGCAAATTTTTTGACTGAGCATTTCCCTCAGACTTCATGCTGGAATCGGATTGACCATGATTTGGGGCATTCTTTTTATCAAAGGCAGCTTTTGCATCATTTCTTTCTCTGGCCAACTTTTCAGATGTGACTTCCGAAGCAATAAAAAACTTCTTGCAAGAAAGACAAGGAACAGGCATGTGCTTATTAAATACGCTAACATGATGCGTGCTAGTACAGAATGGGCATAGAGTTAGAAAAGTGATGAAAGTCGTTCGTCGTTGAGCTGGTGGTTGAGGTTTTTGCCAGAGATTCACATTTGCATACTGTGGCACAGGAGGACTCTTAAAACCATTCTGAACAGGCTGCCTCCCAGGATATTGGTTCGTTGTCTGCTGAGAAGGTACATGCACTGCTGAGGGTTTTGCAACGGCTCTCCTTTTCAAATCATGCATCCGTCTTTTTGCTGGGTCAGATAACAATCTTTGTGCTTCACCTACTAGCTTGAAGGCGGCTTCTGCACCTGGAAATTTGTTCTTATCAGGATGAAGCAACAATGCCAATTTACGGTAATGTTTCTTGATCAGAGGCTCATCAGCAGTCTGCCCAATCTGAAGTATCCCATACCAATCCATCTCATAGCCATCGATCTTTTGTTGAGAGGCACAATGAACATCACACACAGTGAGTAATTGGATGATGTTTTCTACATCTGGATAAATTTTCTGAGCCTTGAGTGCAAGCTTCCGGGCCCCAGCAAAGTCATTTCGCAGCATCTTTGTTTCAGCAAATTCCCTTGCTCGAATTGCCTCGTCCTTATTGCAGTCCATTGCTTACCACTGTCAATTGTCAGATCGTGAAGTCCTCAGATTTGTTCCATATCTAAACAATGGTCCATGTGAAGGCGCAAGATTGCGGTTACTACTTTTCTCAGCAAGAACCTTTCATTCAACATTCATAACTGTTTGAACATTCTCATTGGCCCTAAAAGATTTGGAGTTGCTGAGTAATCAAAATCATGATACATTGTCTTAAGTACGATAATGGAATAATTAAAAAAATAATGTAAACCCTACAAACAAAGTACAATGAAAACGTGTAACTAACAAACTTACAGGTATTTGTGTTAATAAACATGGTGAGAAGTATACTTTTATACAAACTAATTATTGATTTCGATAATAACTAAGTACAACAACCAGGTTTCGAATACCCAAGGGGAAAAGTGGGGAACCACTATTGATCCTCTTTTTTTTTATTAAAAAAAAAGTACAACAACCAGCTTAATAGGTAGGGAATGGGTGAAGCATATGCACAACTTCTATATCAAGTAATAACATAAACAAATGCTTCAGTGTCTCAAAAATGGATCATAAGCGGCCACAGCAAAATCTCTTGAGATAAAAAGCTCTCATTTTAGAGTAGGAAAATGCATGTCTGGCATTTCTGTAACTGAAACTTGGAGATGGGTCAGTTGGGCACTACTACTTACCTCTTTGACATTCGTTTACTGACAATTATATTTCTTTTTTTTTTAAAAAAAAGGAAGAAATTTTAGTTCAGCCAAATAAGATGAAAAGTAATTCCTTCAATTGAACTCTACTTGCGCTACACTTCAAAACATTTACAGGTAAATCAATGCTACCAGCTAAATGAATATGAAAGCCAGAAGACTTCAAGTGACCCGTCATTCAACCGTTCCGATCAACAACTAACCCGACTTACAAAAGGTCCTAAACCGAAATCAAATACAATTAGCATGAAAACCAAACACCTATCCAACAAAACCGAAAAGAGTTACCAACATTCAACGAGAATACACCGACCTCATACCTCGTACAGCAAACATACAATGATGCTTTGTTAGGATCCCTAACCCTAATATTGATCGGAGAGTGCGATGGTAGATAAATGAGCGCCTTACCAGCGAGAGACGAAGATAAGACTGTAAGAGTGGCCAGAGAAATGGAGGGAAGATTTGATGGGACGAAAATTTGGAACAGTGGGAGGCCGATGAAATTAAGCGTTTTTCGAGGGGTTTGAAGATTGACGCCCTCCAGTTTTCGATCTTCACCAATTGAAACCCTTTCCCGAGTTTTGACGCTGTTGGAGGTGGTTGGAGTTGTAAATATATAAAATCATGGGGTTAGAATTGTCTATTCACATGAATTTCATCCGCGAATCATCTTTCGACACGTAGACGGAGTACATTATGAAACATAATTATACTCTCTCCCTTCTGATATTTCCATGGTGTATTTTTATTTTTATCATATAAATATTATTTGTTGTTCATTTTTACTTGTCATTTGATAATTATAAAGTATATTTAATATGGTTTCATACCTTAAAAACTAAAAATTTAACTAATTCATTAAGAAATTCTTATACACCATTAACAATACATCATGAGAAATTTGTAAAAATATATTAAATGCATATTTATTAAAATTATTTAAAACTAGTATTAATATCTCAGTAATCCATTTAATTTAATTTAAACCATTACTATTAAATGACATAAGAAATAATTAATATTTACGCTTAATTTAAGTGGATTAATGAACATTTAATACTAACATGATACAAAACAAATGTTAAGACTAGAAGTCAAATTGGTCATGTTTCTGGTTCATAATTCGTCAATTGGATCTATCGGACCAACCTATTTGACCGGCGGTCCAATAAATTAAGTTACAAGACTTGGTATTCAGTTGATCTATATATATAACAAAATAGGATGTCCGTACGACACTCCCTGCGGTTCGGTTCGGTTTGGTTCGGTTTCAAATTTAAAAAAATTGTTCTGTTTACAGTTTCATATTTTTAAGGGATAAAACCCAAAAGGGGCCCTGAACTACCGTTGTTTACCCAATTGCGGTCAGAACTATCACGATTTTCAAAAAGGGTGCGATGAAAAAAAAATTGGACTGATATTTTAAAATAAAATTCATCATTAAATTCTAAAACTAATATTATTATAAGACTTAGATTTGTGTGCGAAAATTACATCGTTTGGTTATCAAAATAAATAATATCGTTTTGCGTACATAAATAAAGCGGCGTTTTTTGATAACTAAACGACGTAATTTTCACACACAAATCTAAGTCTTATAATAATATTAGTTTTGTAATGTAATGGTGAATTTTATTTTAGAAAATCAGTCCAATTGTTTTTTCATCGCACTCTTTTTGGAAATCGTGGTAGTTCTGACCGCAATTGGGTAAGCGGCGGTAGTTCAGGGCCCCTTTTGGGTTTTCCCCTATTTTTAAAATGGATGACTAATAATTTGGTTCGATTTTTAATTTTTCTCGAACCTAACCGTCGGGACGACGGGTGCCTTTAATCGTTCGGTTTACAGTTTCATATTTTAAAAAGAGATGACTAATAATTTAGTTCGATTTTTAATTTTTTTCGAACCGAACCGTCAGGACTACGGATGCCTTTACTCGTATATTATAAAAGTAAAGGATCATGATCCCCTCGTGCTAGCAAGATTGATGCAATCCAAAATCATCTGATTTGGATATAAATCACCACTATACTATTTGGTTTGGAAAGAAAGTTACTAATTATACTATTATTCTAATTATTTAAGATGCGGCATGATATGATTAATATTTAAAAAATGTATTTTTTGTTTTGTTGTTCATTGCTTGATTGCTTCATATCACAATGCAAAATATATTATTGTAGCCCAACGATAGGAGTTCAAGATAGGGTGAGAAGGTGTGAGAATTTGGTACAAACTATGCAAAAAAATTGGATTTATTGAGCATTAATAGTTAGATCATAGACTAATTATTAAATAATTATATATGATTAGTCAACCGGTTTACATTAATATAGGTCTGATTCAACAAATTTTGACTCAATTGACCAATTTAACCCGGTTTAACTTACAATCCGGTAAGTATAACTGAACTAGACCGTAACTTGATTCGAATCCTGATCCAACCAATCAGTCCGTTCTCATAACATTCATAGATATAAGATAAATAGTTGTTGAAAATATAAATTAACTTATTAAATGATGTAAATAAAAATTAAATTGTTGTTGAAAATATAATTCAATTATTAATATTTATTTACTAAATTAAGTGTATGAATTAAATATTATTAAGTCATAAATAAAAAATGGGCTTTAGGGATATACCCTGCCAGGGTATATAAGCTACGTACCCTAGCGGTCGAAATGATGTCGTTTTAGATTATTTTTGTGAGATTTAGGATTTTTAAGTTTTAGAATTTTTATTGTTTTAGGGTTTTAAAGATTTTTTGGTTTCAAACTTTCATATTTTAGTATATTTTGGATGTTTCAAAACACATCCAAAATGACGTCGTTTCACAACTCTAAAACCCTCAATCATAAAATCTTAAAAATACTAAAAAAAAATTAACTCTAAAACCCCCAAAACCCTAAAATATTAAAACTATGAATCATCAAACCCTAAAACCCCTAAATACCATTCAAAATGAGGTTATTTTAGCCGTTCGGGTATATATCTTGTATACCCTGACGGAGTATATCCGTTTTTCCCATAAAAAATATAAAAATATTTTGATTAAGTGACAAATAAAAGATGCAATGAAAATATATAGTAATAAAAAAGAAATCGTTATAAAAATTTTAAAAATTAATAAAAGTTCACTTGAGTTGTAGCATTCTTCTTTACTATTCGAAAATAAAACTATCAATCAAATCTTAATGATATCACTATCTAGAAACGCAGCTCGTAAACATAAGTATCGCCTACTTTATTAAGTAGTACTTCCTCCGTCCTTTAATACATGTCGTTTAAGATTATTTTGAGAAGATTAAGATGAAATTAATGCTAGCGGTTGAATAAATTCAATAAGTAGGTAGTTAGTATTTTTTTTAAACAATTCGTGCAAAAAATAAAATTGGTAGATGATTGTTGATGAAGAATGGATTTTTTATAAATTATGATAATGAAGTCATTAATTTTTGACGTTTTAACATAGTTGTAAATGTTAAATACGCATTGAAAAGTGTTAAGTGATAAATAAAAATGAACAAAAAACTTTAATGAAGTGACATGTAAAAATGACAGAGAAAGTAATTCTCAGCCACTGGCATTGCCAAATCATAAGTCTTTATTCGGATATCAAAGGCCACCCATATAATTTTAATAATTTAAATATAGAAAATTCTTGCAACAGTCACATTAATAGACAATGATATTTTATATGCTGTCGCTATTACATTGGCATAACAGTCACATTGGTGGAGCATCATTGCAAGACCCTCCACGCCATGGCCGGTCAGGCAGCTCCTAAAGGTGAGAGATATTGCATCTCAATGCTGCTCTTCTTCAGGCAGCTCAATTTCTTGGCTCATCCCTGGAAATCCTTTCTCTGCGAGCGCGGTGTTCAAGTATCTTCAGCCTCATCTCCCAAAACCACTCTGGTTTTCTCTGGTATGGAACCAGCTTTCTACTCCCAAGCATGGTTTTATCTTATGGCAGGCTTGTCACTCCAAACTCCCCACAAAGATCAAGCTCCAGAGACTGGGACTGCTCACTGATCCTACCTGTCAATTTTGTACAACAGCTCATGAATCTCAAGACCACTTGTTCTTCCAATGCCCTTATACCGCTAACCTATTCTCTGAAGTTCTGAATATATGTCATTTCCCGGATCCAACAAGTTTTTCTTCCTGGACAGACCTCATCTCTTGGTCCTCATCTTACAAATTCCAGTCTAGAGTTTTAAAGAAGGTCAGCTTCCTATATATCGCCTGTTGCTGCTACAACATTTGGAAGTGTAGAAATGACATAACTTTTAGGAACATCCCTTTCAACAGAGGCAAATTTATCTCAGTTGTCAAATTGGAATGCTCCATGAAGCTTTCTTGCATCTCCACTATTAAGTACTCAAGATTCAACAGAGATTGGTCGAACAAAATGCATCTTTCTCATCTCTTACAGTAGACAGGTTCTAGCATAGGTCTTTCCTTCTTTTTTCATCTCTGTTTGAGTTGTTTTTCCCTTGTACACTCTTCCTCCATTTATACAAGCACCCATTTTCCGAAAAAACAATCAACATGTACTAACATGAAATAATTGTTTTGTTGCGAGAGTATCCTGCGGCTTCAAATTAGTCTTAAAAATTTGGAGAATGTGTGGTCAATTTATTGACGGCTTAAACTAATTTAGTACTTTTTGATTAAATTATTGAATTAATTTTCTCACAAGATCGACCACAAAATTAGGCTAAAATACAAATACGGTGATAAAAAAATCTCACAAATTTTAAAGGGAAAAACAGATATACCCCGTCAGGGTATACAAGATATGTATCCGAGCGGCTAAAATAATTTCATTTTGAATGGTGTTTAGGGGTTTCAGGGTTTCATGATTAAAAGTTTTTAATATTTAGGGTTTTTAGAGTTTTAAGGGGTTTTAGGGTTAATTTTTTTAGTATTTTTAGGATTTTAGGATGTAAGGTTTTTAAAGTTGTGAAACTACGCCGTTTTGGATGTGTTTGGAAACAACAACAAAAACACTAAAAATATGAAAGTTTGAAATAATTTTTTTTTAAAAATCCTAAAACAATAAAAATTCTAAAACTTAGAAATACTAAATCTCATAAAAATAATCTAAAACAACTTCATTTCAGCCGCTATGATATGTAGCTTATATACTCTGATAGTGTATATCCGCTAAGCCCAATTTTAAACATAAATTTTAAATATTTAGATCATTTTTATGGAGAATTTGTGGGTCAACATATTTATTTTAAATAAAATAAATAATACCTTATGGTCGCAAAGTAGGAGTAAAAAGCTCGAAAATATGTATATTTGTTTGGGAAAAATGGATATATCCCATCGGGGAATATAAGCTATCTACCCGAGCAGCTAAAATGATTTCATTTTGAATGGTGTTTCGACATTTTAGGGTTTCGTAATTCAAACTTTCTAATATTTTAGTATTTCTAGAGTTTTGATGGGTTTTAGGATTTATTTTTTTAGTATTTTTAGGATTTTAATTGAGAGTTTTAGAGTTGTGAAACGACGCCGTTTTGAATGGATATGAAAATATCTAAAAAAATATTAAAAATATGAAACCCTAAAACAATAAAAATTCTAAAATGTAAAAATCATAAATCTCATGAAAATAATCTAAAACGACATCATTTAGCCGTTTGGGTACGTAGCTTATATATCTTGACAATGTATATTCACTAAGCCCTATTTTTTGTGTGGAGTTTGTGGTGGGGGTAATGTTATTTTAGAAAAAAAGAAATAAATTATGACCATAAAGTGGTTACAAAATTCCCATCAAAATTGAAATTTGCAGGGAATTTGTGGGAAGAAAATAGTTCTAATTTGATTATTTGAGTAAAGTAAAATATAAATTATGGCCACAAAATCTCCGTAAAACAAATTCTCATAAATCTTGAATCTTGACAAAACTAATTTGTCATTTTTCATTGACTAACCAATCTTCACACGGATACTCATCCTCCACCGTTGATCATACTTAATCCAAAAAGAAATTCTAATTCCTAATGCTACTAACCCGCTTATGATTATTCACTTGCGGACACGGATCAGGTGCTGCGCAGCGCTTTAGTGTGAGCATAAAATAATGTCATTTTTTTCTATAAACGATGTCGTTACGTGTACTGTCATTCAAAACGACGTTGTTTATAACACAAAATGACATTATTTTGTGCTCGCAGCAAACCACTTCTCGGTACCGAATCTCTGTCCCTTCACTTGCTATGTTGTCAGCTTGCGTTGCGCGAGCCTTTAAATTCAGTCAACTCTATCCTGCCGTATCAGTTCATGACTGCTCCTTATTCAATCTTTTCAACATTCATGCAGCGGATCCAGGCAGTTTTAATCTGCACATTTATTTTGTTATTTTATTATTCGGAGTATTTAGCCGAGTTTCCAAGTTACCAACTATTTCCACTTGATTTGACTTTTTCCTATTTAATGGTGTGGAGGAGGGAGCAAGCATTGTCGGTAGGCATGTAACGATTTGGTTCGGTTTGGTTTTTATAAAATATCAAACTGAACCATTGGTTATAGGTTTAAAAAATTTAAAATCGAATCGAACCGCTAGTCTTAAAAAACCTAACCGAATCAAACCGCATGATTCGATTCGATTCGGTTCGGTTAATTTTTTTGATGAACTTTATTGACTAATTTAACTATTAAATAGTTGATTTTTCATATAAAATCCTGATTTTGTTCTGTTTTGGATCGATTCGGTTTGAGAAAAATTAAAAATCAAACCAAACCATTTGTCATCAGTTTTTTAAACTTTGAAATCGTAAACGAACCACTAACATTCCAACCAAACCAAATCGGTTTGATTCGATTTGATTCGATTCCTTGGTTTATCGATTTTTATTTATACTCCTAATTTTCGGAGGTAGAAATAGTTGTGGATGAGGATATGAGGTGTGAGGTACGTGACGGTGTTGAAGGATGTTAATTGAGTTTTTTTGGAGTGTGAGTGGGCTATTAGAATTTATCTGAGATTGAGATTTAAGAAGAATGTGCAACAATTTTAACCTTCAATATAAGTTAGTAGTTTTGCAAATGCGGATTGGTTTGAGCTGGAATCATTGCGCCACTAATTAGAGTTGTGGAGGATAGGATTGATAAGAGTGTAAATAAAAATCGATAAACTGATGAATCGAATCAAATTGGTTCGGTTCAGTTTGAAATATTAGTGGTTCGGTTACTGTTTTCAAATTTTTAAAAACTACCAACTAATAGTTTGGTTTGGTTTTCTTAATTTTTTTAAATCAAACAAAATTAGGATTTTATATGAAAATTCTCCTATTTAGTATTTAAATTACTCAATAAAGTTCATGAAAAAAATTAACCGAACCAAATTGAACCATATGGTTCGATTTAGTTTGGTTTTTTAAAACTAACGGTTCAGTTTCAAATTTCTCAAACCGATTACCAACGGTTCGGACTATCATGATTCTCAAAAAAGATGCGACAAAAAAAAACCGGAGTGATTTAGGATAATGGTTAAGATCTTATTAAATTTGTTGACGATTATGATTGATTGGATATCAAAACACGTCGTTTTGTTTATGCATGCAAAATGATATTATTCAATTTGATAACCAAACAACGTAATTTTTGCACACAAATTTAAATTTTGTAATAATATTAGTTTAGGAGTGCAATGATAAATTTTATTTTAAAAAATTAGTCCATTTTTTTTTCATCGCACTTTTTTTGAAAATCATGATAGTTTTGAACTGTAATTGGATAAGTAGTGATACCTCAAGACTCATTTTGGATATTTTCCCTTGATAGAGTTGCTTCAGGCTTTCGCTGATGAGGATGAATTTAAGTATAACGTAAATCATGTACTCATTTTGGTTTGTGCTTAGAGTAGTTGAGCCAAGTATTGTACGTTATACTTAAATTTGGTTCGATTGAAAACTACAATAACTTGGCTCAAAAACTAAGGCTTGATAATATTTGATTTTGCTTTCTCGCTGGTTAATACATAGACAAAGCTAGTGGTTGTTCATACTTCAATTACATGAATCCCAAAATAACAGTAATGTTGAATAATATGAAATTAATTACCAAGGACTTTTTATTTATAACAGTGATGGTAGCAATTGGGATAACTGTCGCCCAACCTAAATAAAATATAAATTCAAATATTTATACCCCGATTCAAACGAAATTATCATATTTCATCATAAAATAGTCAATAGTTCAACCACAATCAATAAAAATATAAAAAATATGAAACTTAAAACAATGATTCCATTTATAATCATTTTGAGCTTTTGCGATACATTCTGAACTCAACTACAATTTTATATATTTAAAAATTTATCAAGTATATTTTTATACAAAGATTAAAATTTTTGATTCCACAACTAATTCATAATGATGGAGAATCCAATGGGAGATTAAATCTATAACCATTTCGAATTCTGCCACTAATTCAGCATGATGGAGACTCCAATGAAAGATCGAATTTTATTTTGTACAATAATTTTCTCAGGTGAGCTTCCATTTCTTAAAGCTCTGTTTAACCTTGTTTCACCATGGGAGATCGAATATATAACCACAGAGAGTGGCACAACAAGGATTAAAGAAAACGAATCATCATAAAAGAAAAATCATTTACTAGAAAGATCTTAGGACGCTACTATATGAAATCAATTTTAGCAATAAGTTAAGATTTTGTGTTTTGAGATTTAAAAAAAAAGGTGGAGCATTAGGATATCTATAGAGATGAAGTAGGGTGAAAAACGAGGGAAATTTCCTTTTTTAGGATTTATATAAGCAACACACAAGCTGGGTATTGTCTCATAGTCAAACAACACGATCCACACCGTGCTTATATGTGATGCACAATTTGGATAATGATTTGATACACGAACCAAGTCGCATAGTCATTCTGGCTTTCCCAACACGATTGAAGAGCACCAGCCAGTGCATGACCCGGATCGTGCTTAAGTATTTTTTCAGTTTTAGAACCCGTATTTCATCAGCTTGAGCCTTAAACACCCCATAAAACCTAAACTAATGTACACATAAATGTGAGATAATAATCAATTCACACTAGGTTCTCAAAAAATATTTATTAAGCGATTGAAATCTCATAAGCCATGAATATTATCTTAAAAATAAGAAAAAGAAAACTTATAGTACGGTTTACTACCTGTAAAGACCTTTAACGTACTGACAAGATCGGGTCAATATAGAAACTATTTCGAGAATGTCTTTGTGAGGACTCCTTCTCACTAGGCACCATCTTTTTTGAGCTCTAAGAGTGTAGTGGTGGTATAAAATATTTCTTTATTCAGCTTATCCCAGCGTCCCGGATCTTTATTGTTTTGTCAGGCCCTTTGAGCTCTCTTTTTCCAATTGGTCTACTATCCGGATCATCTTTGTTTCTTTGTTTGTTTTCTTTTTCAAATATTTCAAAAAAGTGTTAGCTAATACATTCGGACCCGTTTGAGAAATAGGGTCAATCAGCTTGATTGATTCTTCTTGTGCGCAGCTTCTTTCTAGACATAGATCTATTTTTTGTTTGATTTTTCTTGTTCGAATTTAAAATTCACATGCCTCTTATTCAATTCGTGACCTAAAGCTAAAGCTTTCTTGATATCTTTATAGTGCTCTTTGCTTTGCTTCCATGAAGGATAATAAATCTCTTTCCTAAAATAAAAAATGCTCTTTTCAAATTAGGTTTCCTGCCTCGTTAGCTTCCTCGGTCTTGTCTAACAACTTCTTTGCTGCGAAAAGTCTGGATATCTTACAAATAATAATTTCCTTAACATAAGGATTATAAAATAGGTAATGATAAATCTAAAGTTTCTCCATCAAAATTTAATGTCATCTTTCTACTTCGCACATCAACGAAATAGTCGACAGTAGCTAAGAAAGGACGCCTAAATATAAGTGGTGTCCCATAATCATTTCCCATAGCCATTACTGCAAATTCACAAGGACGATATGAGTAGTTAATTTTATCTGAAACATCTATAACTTTACCTTTTGGAACCTCAATTGAGCTATAAGCAAGCTTTAAGGCCATTTGTGTGGACTCCAGTGGCTTAAGACTTAGTTTAGCGTATATGGCGTGCAACATTATACTCATGCTAGCTCTGAGGTTATCAAGATAATGATCAAATCTGATAGTTTTCATTATACATGCTATGGTGAAATTCCAGGGTCTTCAAACTTTGGTGACATCTCTCCATCTAATGCATTATAATTATTGGTTGTATCCGAATGTTTCAGCTCATGTATGATTCTTTTGCCAGTAGTTATATCCTTTATGAATTTTGCATATGATGATATTTGCATAAGAGTGTCAGCAAAAGCTTAGTAATAAATATGTATGAACTATCTCGAGAATTTGTTGGATTCTTTATCTTCTTTATATTTGTCTTGGTGTTGTGAGTAAGGCACTTGTCGAACATATGCTGAGGGTGCTACATGTTTTTCCTCTTCGGAATGTTTTTCTTACTGGATTTACTCTTTTTTAGTGTCTTCTTCAACTTCTTCAGTCATAGCAGTTTCCTTGTCATCTCGTTTCCCATTTCGGAGGGTGGTTACATTAGAAAGAAGGGCTGCTTCCATCATTATACTCATATTATCACTAGAATTCAAAATTTTCTTCTCAAATATGGCTTTATAGCGATCTATCAATTGGATCTGTGGTTTTTACAGTAAGGTGCCAAAAGGCTTCGGTGGGACATCGACTTGTTATGCTCTTTGTGTCCTACCATACCATTATGTGTTTTCATTTGCTGGATCTTAATGCTTAATGCGCACAATGATTTTTCACTCCTTTTAATACGTTCATTGGTCTCTTTGTTCATTCTTGCAAATTAATGGTCACTCCAGTTTTGTGCTGCTTGTATGAATTTTAAAATATGAGACAATTGGGGTTGCAAATCACGTGGCTTAGATTGTAGAGTCTATTGTTGTCGTTGTGAAGGTCGTTCAATGTATCTTGAATTATGTGTTTTATTTTTATTTTTGGTCCCAAAGCCTTGAGGAATATGATTTTCTTCGTGAGGAAGTCAACCTAGTTTCCTAGTACGATAGCCAGATTGGTTATTTCAAAAGAGGTAAATACAAAAGTGAGTGCCACTTGCGGTTATGATGTCCTATCATTACACCATAAGTGATAGTTTATGGCTAGTCTCTCAATTCTCTTTACTACTTCATATGGTGGTTGATTCATCAAAGATCTCTCAGAAGCATGGTCCACTGTGTGTTTTGTATGGAAATTCCCTCCAGCATAAAAGTTGTTTACTAGGTGATGCTTCAGGAATCCATGATGGGGGCAATGCCTTCGTAGTTCGTTCTGTCTCTCCTAGGCATAGTACAATGATTCTTCATTGAGCTACTTTAAGTTTGAAATTTTGTGGATGTATTATGCTGTCAACTAGAAAGAATGCATCAGAAAGGTCCTTGCTTGTATGCTGTCAATGCCTTTGTATGTAGCTCCTTCTTTCTCTTGCAAAATAAATGGGAATAGACGAAGATAGACTACGTCATTTGGTATATTCTCATCCTTGAATGTATCACAAATCTCTAAAGAATTTTGAATGTATGCACTTGGTTCCTCGCTCATCATGCCTCCAAATGTATTATGTAACAACAAGGAAAGTAAGACATGTTTGAACTCCTAATAAGCCTTGGTATTGTCTTGAGCTGCGGTAGATGACTTTTACCCATATGAAATTCACTTGAAGTAATGCTTAAGGGGTCGCTAGGGATCTGTTTTGTCTTTCATAAACATGATTGTGTCACGATTTGCTTTCCAAGTCATCTCTTTATGTGTTGTCTTCTTTTATGAAGAGTACACTCTGCCTTCTGGTCCAAAGGTAATATAGTTCACTGTTCTGACTCTTCAACATCCAAAGCTACTATTGCATGAAATAATTAAGAATGCAAACTGAGATGAAAAGGAGAAGTGAAAATAAAATAAAATTAGAATTAAACTAAATAAAAACTTAGTTCAAAATTTTAGAAAATAAAACGTCTCTCTCCGAAAACTGCGCCAATTTGACATACATATTTTTAATCATTTATATATGTTAATATTTGTTTTAGAGGTCAGTGCAGCCAAATAATTTGGTAAGTCCAAGTCGTACCAATGAAGCAAATGAAGCTTGTCTGAGGCACTCATAACCCAACTAATATTTATTTAATCTTAAACGATTTATTTAGTTTAAAGGAAAGTAGTACGCAAAACAAAAGCAATGTAAAGGGTTTGTGATCAATTGAATGATAGATCCTAGGATTTCTTATTCACTTAGGTTGCATGCAAAACTCTCATATTATCCTTGAAAGACAACTAATCATACACAATGTATTACTAACGTGGTAACATATTCCGAATCCACTCTTCAGTGGACTAGGAATATTGATTACAATTAGGTAAAAGATCCGATCCATCCCATTTTTAGTCTTCGTTAATTTGAAATACTCTGTCATTTAAGGTAATAAATTTAATCCTAATATTTAATTCTTCAAACATACATAATCAAGCTATGAATTACTACACATGATAATATCTAAGGGAGAATATTTAGTTTTAACCTAATCGAATTAATAATTTAGTTAACCGACCGAAATAACTGAATTAATTTTTATCCAACCGATAACCGAACGGAACTACTCAATTAATCAAATTTTTCGATTAATCGGTATTCGGTAATTTTTTTGGTTAATCGAACCGAACCGAAATTAAGCTAAATTTATTAGTAATTTAATTTTTTTAATACCTGTCCTAATCCTTATAAAAATAAATAATATACAAATTTAACATAATTGATTTTCCTTCTGACAATAGTAGTTAAATTTCTAACATATAAAATATAATTTAAATAATTGTTCAAAGTTTAATGCCCAAAAAAATTATCAGTCCATGCCTATTTGCTGCCCATTACAGTTCTACAATAATACACTTGTGCAATGTAGAATATGCTAAAGAGCCTAGGCTTCAATCAGTTATCATATTTGCCGCAAAACCATTGATGAGCTTCTTGAGATCAGACCAAGACACAAACGTTCATTGCATGCACATATAATTTATATAAATACTATCATACACTTACTTCATATTAAATATAACCTCCCGAAATTTGACAAAGCTGTATGAATTTTAAGATAGTTGTATTCTTTAAATTTTGACAACAATAGCTCACTTGCAATACTATTCAAACTTAGAAACTAAGTACCATCTGAGTACTAAAAGAATTTAATTGTAAACTCAGCATAAAGAAACAAACTTAATGTAAAAGTTTCAAACTCAAAATTACATGGCAACAATAGTAGCAAACCTCAGTCCAATTGCATTTGTTCTCGATTAAGTGAAAGATTAACCAAATTTGAAAAAAAAAATCAAAAATCAAATGAGAATTAAGTAAATAAAAACACATAAAGAAGAAAGTTTCTTAAACATATAATGTAAAACAATAGCAAAACATATATAAATAAATTTTAAATTAATTATATACATTAATCGAGTTTCGCAATTTCAACAAGATCCTCCTCAATACTATTTAGATGGGATTGAGATGTGCGACTCTGAATGCAGTCTTGAGTACAAATTAATGCTCGGACAGTTTGAGGAGTAAAAGGGCTTCTAAATGAATCAAGAATGTGACCACTTGTGCTGAATGCATATTCGAAAGCTACTGTTGAAATAGAAACATCTAATATATCTCGAGCCATTTTAGAAAGAATCGGAAATCGTCGGCTATGCGTTTTCCACCAACCCAAAACATCAATTTTGCTAGTCAAACTCTATGTTGCCTCTCGTAATAGGTACATAATTCAGTCTAATTTTCTCAATGTGTGCCCTTGATTTATGCAGCATATATAAGGAAATAAGCTTAGACCCTCCCTTTTCAGCAACCAAACAATCGTTCAAATCAGCTCGGATACCAGAGGAACCACTACCTTCTCTTCTTCCACCAGCTTCACAATTATTGGCTTTCCTATACTCATTAAACAATTCATAGAACGCAACTTTTACTTTTTCACACAATTCAATGGCTTCAATTTGCATATTCCCATGTTTATAAATCTCTTTACAAAATCCACTTATGATATTCTAATTTATAATGAGGATCAAGAATAACTGTAATATAAATAAGCATATTCATCTTCTTAACATTATCCCAGTACTTATCATACTTTTGTCTCATCCTAAGAGCCATAGAAGCCATTTCCATATCTGCATCATGCTGCCATTAGGGGTGTACCGATTTGATTCGATTTTTAATAAAAAATCAAACCAAACCATTGGTAATAAGTTTGAGAAATTTGAAATCGAATCGCATATTTTACAAAATCAAACCAAATCAAATCACATAGTTTGATTCAGTTCGGTTAATTTTTTTTGATGACCTTTATTGATTAATTTAACTAATAAATAGAAGAATTTTCATATAAAATCCTAATTTTATTCGGTTTGGATCGGTTCGGTTTAAAAAATTAAAAACTGAACCAAACCATTAGTCCTCGGTTTTCAAAATTTAAAACTATAAACGATCCATTAACATTCCACACTTTCATCAGTTTATCGATTTCTAGTCGCCACTCTTCTAAAAGATACAATATCCCACTAATTAGAGTAAAAAAAAGCATTAGAAGTGACATATTTAGATCCTGATACACGAACTGTAAGAGCATAAAAATACGTTAGGAAGCAAACAAATCTTTCAGCATTTTTCCATTCTACTTTAGTTGGAACACCAGATGTATCATCCCCAAACATCAAGTCCTCATCGAAAGTAGCAGTCAAATCATCAATATTATCTTCACTAACACTAATATATATCATTCATAATTCCAATATCCTCACTTTGATGACTACTTATTGGAACAAAATTCAAAATTCTTTTAAGAAAATTTCAATTTTCATCTACAAAATATGCAGTTAAACACTAATAGTTGATTCTTTGTATTGAAGTCCAAGTACCAGCTATCAAGCAAACTCTAGCGTCTAATTTTTTTAGAAAATTCTTCAATTTTTTCAACCTTTCCTCATCACACATCTCATAACAATCCCTATCTATTGTCCACCTTGATGGAATAAAAAATAGTGGGCATGCAAATTTCATAAAATATTAAAAACTAGCACGCTCAACAAAATGAAATTGAAGTTCATCAAGAATAATTATATATGACAATGCCTTTCTAACAGATCCTGATCAAAATTTCAAGTTTTTTCTAAAACTCTGAGTTACCATCCCCATCCCCTCCTTGTGCATTTTCAGATGGAATATAAGTTAAAATAGTTTGTTGAGCCCTAGCAAGATTCTTTTTACAATTATTTGCATGATAAATCAAGGCATTAGTACCATTGCTCTTAGTGTTGACATTCAATTCGGTTTTACAAAAAATACACCGAGCCTTTTCATTAGAGGAAGTAGTACCAGGAAGAGGACACTTAAGCTTTTTAAAATAGTTCTAAGCTTTTGGTCTTGTTTTTCATTTTCTTTTACCTTTTGATGTGGTAGCTACAAGTTCAGGTTTGTCCTCCCCAGTCTCCATATTCACGGTTTGTGATGTAAAATCTACACTTGGCGTTTGAGATTCAACTGTGACAAGTGGTCTTAAATTATTTTCAGCATCTTTGCTCATCATTGAATCTGCCATTTTTTTCCAACCTTCAAAACAGTGAATACATGAAAGAAAAAAATAAAAAATATGAGTTTATTTCAACAACAAAATATATAATAGATAAGAGAGCAAAGAAATAAGTAAAATTTACCCCAAAAAAAGTAAGCAGATTGACGGCAAAAGTACAGATAATTGGACGCTGCACATAGTAAAAAATGTGAAATCTAGTCTAAAAAATATTACAGAAATAGAGTGAACAATAACATGTTTGAGGACACAAATAAAATACGAACTTACCTTGTAGAAAATGATTCCTACAAAATTAAAAGGAACATTTTAAAACCAGCTTGTAGTAGTGATAATCTGACTATTTTAGTATAAAATTGAGAGGCAATAGTAATGTTTGTGAGGTGGAGAGATTTATTGGAATATAAGAGAGGTGACCATTTGAAATTATAATGGAATTGGAACTCGAAATGTTCTGAACGTGGAATTTAGAACGTCGTGTGGTCATTGGAACCAGAAATAAAGAGCAGCGCCAGAATTAGAAGACAGAAAGAACCGTTGAGTACCGCGCCTCGTGCTTCCGTTGGTGCGGCGTTAATGAATGACATTGTGTGCGGCTCATCGATGATGTATAACTATGTTGTGTTGTGTTGTCGGTGCTTGTGTGTTGTGTTGTGTAATTGTGTGTGTTAGGGTTTTACGTGGGTTTAGAGAAAAAATTAAAATTAATCAATATTTTCAGTTAAATCGATTAACCAAAAATTAAAATTCAATTCCATTAACCTATTTTAATAACAAATTTATTATTCAGTTTTAACCGAATTAACCGAAAAACCGAATTAACTGAACCAAAGTAATTCAGTTAGCATAATTCAGTTTGATTAATCGATTGTAACCAAACAATGCTCTCGTTTAACAATACCTAAGTGTCCTTAAGTCAATTATTTTGTAACCATTCACGTATCTAGCATATGCAATGTCATTCAAAGAAGCATCATCAAGTCTACCAACAATCTAGGATCCATAAGATCCTATATTAGAAATGAGTACTCACTACGCATAATCGTAGTACAATCAAAGAAATTATTATGAATAATGTAAATCTCCTAGCGATCCAATTCTGAATAACAAAATCCCTTTCTAGCTCCTATGTATGTGAAGATGATTAAACTGAGCCGAGATCTTTTATTTATTGTTGAATTGTTATTTTTCATTTTTCTAATAATTTTTGGCAGTTATTGGAAGAATATTTTTTTGTTAAAAGAGGTATCTCAATGATAAAATCAAAACTTTCTAAATTTTTCCATCAGGGAGCTGCCTCGTGTCACGACAACCCATGCTACGATCTTGGTCATGTAGTAGATAAGAAAGAAAAATCTAGAACCATGTTAGCGCAAAGAAAATTGAATAACAATCAAACAAAAGTACCATGCTCGTCGTAGACGAAGACATGTTAGAGACACGAGACCGGACAGTGGACACAAAGTAGTCACATAGTAGAAAATAACTAGCTATCATATATAAAGGCCACAACTATATTTTTTGTAATTTTTATCCCTAAAATATTTCACCGAATCCTCTTTTTACATTGATTTTTTCATCAAATTCTCTTTTTGTTTTACTAGGATTTTTGTCAGTGACATTTTTTCAATCTTTCCTTCGTGGACACTAAAAATTAAATTTGATATAAAGAACTCTATACAAGAAAAAAAAATTGCTACAACAAGTCAAGCTTGTCAGAACCCATGTACATCTCCCGAAAAGGGATCCATGGATCCCCAAACTGCTCGAGGACTCGTCGAGCTTGTCCCACATTCTCACTTCCTTCAATGTGTGGTAGTGAAGCAAATGAGAGATTAGCCACTGGCTAAAGACTAGAAAAATTTATGACTTATTTTGGAAAACTTTAGACAAACTTTTATTTATTTATTTATTTTTTTGCATAAAGGCACTGCAAAAAACGCAAAATGACCGAAAATCATAGGAAGGTAGTCAGAAATATGATAAAAAATTTGGCTAATTTTTAGAATTATTTTTATCAATCTTCAATTATATTCAATATTCAAAATAAATTTTCAATTTTTGAATGACATTGGCTACAACCTTACCAAAAAATTATGGCAGATTTCCAATCAGCTTTGGGCCATAAAATGCTGCAATTTTGGTAGTGTCATATTTTGATGATTTTAGTTTAAACTACTAGATACTGATCTGAATACAAACTGAAACGATGCACACACATAAAACAAATAATAATTACCGTATGATGTGGTTGATGACGTCTGATTGTCTCTATAGTACAACACTGCATGCAATGCCTCTCTTGTTATCCACACAAATAGCGGATACCGCATTTTGAAGTAATAGGTCCGAAAAGAGAGAATTTTACCAGACTCTCATTGTCAGTAATTATTGATCAAACAGAAAATTAAAAATCCAAATTAAGTATGGGTTTGGTCGAATCATATTCAAATGTATCCTATGCGGTTTTTACTAAACTGATATTCATTTTTCGATTCCGTGCGACCTAGAGGTTTATTCATAATTAGTTATGGATTAAAGTTCACTAATCATAAGCGGATTAGTAAGATAATATAACTCCTAATAATGAATAAAATTGGTTCTCTCATGACACTCAAACCACAGTCACTATGAGTCTATAATTGATTTATCAGACATACTATTACAATCTCTCAGTTGTGCATAAAATAGTTGTCCACAACTTCTTTGTTCAATAAATGACTAAATTGAACCTGAAATTTTGGTTTCTCAATCAAACTTAGGCCTTGTTTTGTTGCACTTATTAGACTCTATTAATAGGTGGTCTCTTATTATATTAAGCATTAAGTGAACCGAACACTTGTTCTTTTTATCTTAATGAATAGAAAGTCTGAATGATTTGCCATCAATTTTATCATTCAGAGGTGATATCAATACGATAATTATAATTATTTCTTTATTTTTCATATATTTTTAGAATCAACTATGCACGAATCGTACTTTAATCAGAATCACGTCAATGCCAACTGCAGCTAGTTTCTTCAATCTGAATCTCAAACACTTCATAAATAAATAATATTTTTACAAAATGATTATATATTTTTATTTTATTTTTATGTTGTAAAATTATAATTATAATTTAATTTATATTAACAAATCATTATATATTAAAGTATTTAAAAAATGAATTACCAAATGAAAGTAAATCATTCAGCAATCAGATGTGGTTTGGCTAGTGGTTTGACCATTCAGATTCTTATACAACATTCAACTCTTAATTTTACAGAACGACATACCAATAAAATCACCCTTGATTTGATAGAGACATATTTTTTTTGTCTAAAATAATTTCTTAATCAAAATTATTTTTCCCCAAGTAATAGTTTCATAATTTATTGATCAAAATAATTTAATACTTTCCATAATTTCTTAATCAAAATCATACTTTAAAGAGACAAATCTCTTGATCACAAGATTATAAAATCATTATTAATTATATATGAAAAGGTCAATTTACACTAAAAATCTTAGAGTAAAGAAATAATAAGAGAAATATATATTTTTCGTGATAACAAAGTTTGCTTCAATTTACATACTTTTCATGATAACCATAATAAATCAAATACTATCTAACAAACTATTTCGATTTGATTTTCAAATCATTTGTTGGTTTAAATTACAGTCTTCGTTTTGCCGGCACTAATATTAACGCGGGCGAAGGGCACTTCCCTTTTATCGGTTTTGAAAAGAGTGAAATTATATTTCAAAATATTCACGGTTATCTTCACGAAGAAATTTAGGAACTTTACTAAGAACTTCATTCATAATTAATAACAATGACAAAAATGCATATTTTCTTTGTGAATAGCAATAATGAAGATGATACGTCAGAAGCTGATTATTGAAAATCACATGTGCCATCTTCGTGGTTAAAATGAAATAGAAGATGATAAATTGACACAAATGAAATTGACATACAGAATTTATAAACAACAAATGAAAGAGGATATATTTGAAAAAAATAAGAACCGAACTAAAAATGTGTGCCGTATATCGATGGTGGCGCAAACTTATAATGGTTGATTGAGAATTGATAAAGATCTCGTCCGGAATATAATTCTCACAATCTTTTTTACATTTTCAATCTGATATGTTCGTTTATGACTAGCATACCTCCAAAATGGACTTGCATGCAACCGCCTCATCATTCGCCGTCGCGGAAGTTGTCATAGTTTGGTGCTCATCCAGCCACTCTCACTCTTGGCTCGCATCCTCTTCCCCTATAAGCTCTGCTTTGCTCTGCCACTTCGGTGTAAAGTGTGAATGATTTTTGGGTGGACCATATATCCCACGCAGAACGTGGACCAATGAAGATTTGACACATATCAGTTTGACCAATCATTTGGTGTGTTGAAAAATCAGCAAAAAAAACTTCACCAAATAATGCACATCACGTGCCGACTTTTCATTAATCAGTCCATCACCCATATGGTCGAAATGGTCTATACAAGAATGACTTGTAAGATATTGTTATGCTCATGTGTGGCTTTGATTAGGGTGGATTTTGTTTGTTTGCTTTATTTAGATTATTAATTATAAAAAAGATATAGATTAAAATTGATATCGGTCTCATGTTTAAAAGATTAAATATTACTCTTTCTGTCATCTTTTACATGTCACTTAATCAAATTTATTTGTCCACTTGTACTTATCACTTAACAATTTTAGATGCATATTTAATATCTACAATTACCTTAAAACATCAAACATTAATCACTTCTTTATCATAATCAATAAAAAAAATTATGCATCATCAGTAATAATCTATCAATTTTACTTTTGCACGATTTTTTTAAAAAAATCAACCACTCACTAATTAAATTTATTCAACCGCTAGCATTAACTTCACCTTAATCTATTGAAATTAAGCTTAAACGACATGTATCTAGTTTGCAATTTACAGGTTACTTGTATTACATTTTTTTTCAAATTTAAATTTAAAATTAAACAAATTACATAATGATTGAAATGAGATTTAAAAAATTAAATAATTACATTACAATTTTTAAAACTGCGCAATTTATAGTTTTTGCGAAACTAAAATTTCTAATTGTTAAATTCTCAATGAAAAAAAATTAAAGTATAAATATAAATAAAATACGGAAGACGGCGAGGCAGTTCAGTTCTTTGTATGGTTGAATATGCAAGGAGGTGGTTGCTGGCGGCAACGGTGAGGCAGAAGAATGGGTGTTCACGGTCTCTGGGAGCTCTTGGCGCCTGTCGGAAGGCGTGTCTCCGTCGAAAACCTAACCGGAAAGAGACTGGCCATCGGTAAATTTCCCAATTTTGTTCTCGTTTTTGTTTTATTTATTTTTGTTTTTTGACGATTCACTGATTGTGATCGCAGATGCCAGTATTTGGATGGTGCAGTTCATGAAAGCCATGAGAGACGAGAATGGAGAGATGGTTAGGAACGCTCACTTGATCGGATTTTTCCGCCGCATTTGTAAGCTGCTTTTTCTTCGCACCAAGCCCGTCTTCGTCTTTGACGGAGCCACGCCCGCCCTCAAGCGACGCACCGTGCTTGCACGTCGGAGGCAGCGAGAGAATGCTCAGGCCAAGATTCGTAAAACTGCTGAGAGATTGCTTCTCAATCACGTACTCTTTTTACTTACTTTCTCCTTTTTATCTGCTTTCGTTACAATTAGAATATATTTCTTTCTGTTAAGTTTTGCATGAGCCTCCACTTCTTTTGCCCTTAACGAGCAGCTCAAACAAGTGAATTTGAAGCGTCTGGCTGAGGATTTGAAAAATCAGAGGCAGGATGATGTTGGAAAGGGTAAGAAAATTGTAGTTGGAGAGGTGGACAATGCTGACAACTATTCGCAGCGCACTGAATTCAAACCGGCTAGTGATAGCCAGGAGAAGCTTGATGAAATGTAAAATATCATCTTGGTTCTGTTTGCATTCATGGGTTGGGTAAATGATTCCTAACTACTTCCAAATAAAATTTGTTTAGGTTGGCAGCATCTCTTGCAGCTGAAGACAATTGGACTTGTGTTGGAGATGAGTCTGCATCTGCTTCTGGAGTCTTCTTGGAAGAGGAAAATAATGAGGACGAGGAACAGGAGGAATTACTTCTTGTAAGCACTTTCATGTTCCAGAAATCCGGATATAAAATGGAAGCTGTGATGCACATCTGGTCTCGCTTATATAAGCAAAATAAAATAGAGCATGATACTGGATATATGCTTTCCCACTAGCTCACTTAGCAAAACCTACTTAAACGATGTGTAGAGTTGTAAGTATCATCATAGGGTTGCTATGCATTCAATTCTGTTTCTCAACTGGTGGCTTTGTGTATCGATTCATGTGCCATTGCTTAGTTAAAAGTCAAAATATGCACGGACGTGGTTGAAGCCTGGTAAATTCCAAGTGTTATTTCATTTATGGGTTCTCTTTAAATTACGAGTTAATAAGTGTCAAGAAAGATAGGTCCCCTATGTTTGTCTGTACAGGATTATAGACTTTAATACTCATTGGAATCTGAAACAGTAGATTTCTTGATTAGTTCAAACTGACATGTGATATTCTTCTCATCCGATCTTGTTTGGATCTTAGCGTAAGTTTCAGGGAGGAAAAACTCTTTACAGGATTGTATACTTGAATGCTCATTGGAATGTTAAACAGTAGAGCTCTTGCTTAGTTCAAACTGACAAGTGGAATTCTTCTCGTCAGATCTTGTTTGGGTCATAGCTTAAGTTTCAAGGAGGAGCAATATTGGCTTCCAAAATCATATTCTTTGTTTTGTTACATTGGAGCATGGAAGATTTAGGAAATGTTGTACATTTGTTTATATTTTTTGTCCTATATTTCTTGCATATAACCAAAAAAAAAAGAGTATCAAGATGCCCTCAGAAAATCATTTTTTTCATAATATTCCCCTACAACTATTCCCGCCACCAAATATCTTAATCCATAAAGAGCTTAGGATTTTTGTTAAATTAGTTTGTGGATTTGAGGATATATGTTACTCAGTGAAACAATATCGTTAAACAGATTTTGGTCCGATGTTTTTTTGTAGTGGTTGAGCAAAAATTTGATTCTTGATTGTTTGGTTACTCTTCTAGTTGCGTTAATGTGTTTTTTTTGTTTTTTCTGTTGATTTTCGTCTCTCATTTCTCTCGTGGTGCTTCTATAGTAAGTTATCATTAGACTGAGCTATTTTCCTAACATGTGCTAATGCAGCCGACAATTCAAGGAGACATTGATCTAAATGTGATAAGTTCATTACCTCCATCAATGCATCTTGATCTTCTTGCCCAGGTCTGTTACAAGACTATATTTGGTTAATTACTGTCTTTTGGGATGAAGTTCTAGAATATGATGTGTTTTGTAGATGAGAGAGAGACTGATGGCTGAAAACCGACAAAAGTACCAAAAAGTTAAGAAGGCACGATCCTTACTCTGTTCGCTGCATAATTGTGTGAGATTTGGAAAATGCAGGGTTTATTTCTTGTGCATGTTTTTACTGAAATTGTTTGTGAAGTGCAAGATAAAGTATGAGTTTCTCGTGAGGCGTCCTTATTCACGGTCTAAAACAAAAAGCGACGTTGAAACCTTGAAATGTTCTCTTTTAGAACTTGCCCACCTCATTTTTAAAGTATCCAAAATTAATTATTTTTGCAGCTGTAGATGGAGGGTTGGATATAGTTAATGATGATATGTTTTCATCTTCCAAATAAGTAACCAATATTTGGGATCGAGTCTAAACTTATGCTAATGATGATGATGAAAATATTACTTCTTTATGCTTCTTGTTCATCCTTCTAGGTGCCCGAAAAGTTTTCGGAGCTTCAAATACAGTCTTATCTCAAGACTGTTGCTTTTCGTCGCGAAATAGATGAAGTGCAGAAATCTGCTGGTACTAGAGGAGTTGATGGTGTACGGACTTCAAAGATAGCTTCAGAAACCAGTAGAGAGTTCATATTCTCATCATCATTTGCTGGGAATAGAGAGTAAGTTTACCACATGGATAAAGTCATCTGCAAATGATATGTGACCTTTGGAGATTCAGTGTTCTTATCTATACTCCTTTTAAAAAAATAAATAATGTAATGTTTGAAATTTATGACAGAGTACTAGCGTCTAAAAAAATGGAGAAAACGCTCAACAACAAAGATGAAGCTCCATCTGAGCTTCATTCAGTACCTACTATGGCTTTCCGTGAATCTGCCTTGTCTAATAATGGATCGGGAGGGGGCTTGAATGAAACTGAAGAAGTGCTTCATGCAAATAGTAATACATACCTGAAGGAGAGATGCAGCAGAACTATGGGGATACGAATGACTCGAGATTTGCAGAGGAATTTGGATATGATGAAAGAGATGGAGCAAGAAAAATCTGATGCGGTAGCAACTGGACAATTTGACGGCTCTTTCATCACCCGGAGTCTTATTACTGGGAGCCTTCAACCCAACAATAGCCAAATGGATGCAAATTCTAATAATAAGAATGCTATGGATCACTCACTTGGCTTCACAGAACCGGCCAAATCAGCAGATAAGACTTCATTTCAGATTTCGTTTGATAGCTGCTTTGAGGAAGATTGCCATGATGGCGATGATGAGATATTTAATAATTTAGTTGCTAGAAAACCACTTGTAGTTACTGAAGTGGATAATTTGGGATTCAGTGAGCCATTCAGTGCCTCTGATTTTGGCAGTGATTGGAAGGAATGGACTATTGACGGTAGTACAGATAACAAAAACGTGGGTGAAGCTCAGACTAAATGTGAAGCATTACCTCTCGAAGGTACCATCAATGATGGAAGTGAAGTAGAATGGGAGGATGGAGTAAGTGATGTTGCACAAGATGCTGCTTTTCATTTAGTGGAGCACCGCAAGGCTGCTTCAAGAGGTGTTCTAGAAGAAGAGGCTCAACTGCAGGAGGCAATTAAAAGGAGTCTTCAGAATGTCCAAGGTGCAAAATTGGACTACATATCACCCAATACTGTAGAAACTCATTCGTCTAATGAAGTAGCTCATTTGAGTCCTGATAAGATTGAAGTACCTCAGTCTGGTTTGTTTAGCGAAAAAGTGCAGAATGAAATTGAATTTTCCTGTGAATCTGTGGATGCTGGATCGCACGGTATTGCTGGTGAGGGATCTATTCTAACAACTGCTGTTACAGCAGGCAATCATTCTGCTATGCTGGCAGAGCCAGTGGACGAATGTTGTGAATGTGATGGTCAGCCAACTTCGAACTACAATCCCATGGAAGATGTTTCTAGTATTGGAGGAAATGCAGATCACAATATCTCGGCCTTCAGAACTTCACCTTCGCTGGAAAACCAGGAGGCAGACTTGGGTGTTAATTTGGTTGATTATACCCTTGCCTCCGTGAAGTCGGCACCTGTTCTTTCTGATTCAATGGATGATCCTTCTGCACCTTTGGGAGTACTGCCCTCACAAGGAAGCTCTGTGAATACAGATTCCAATATTGGTTTTCTTGAAGGAACCACAGTTCATTTATATAAAGCGGATAAGATGAACAAATCTGAAGTCCATGAACTAAATGTGGCTCAAAGGGAAGGTTTGGAGGCTAGTCTGGTAGATGAGTTATCAGTTCTGAACAAAGAACGCCTCAATTTGGGAAACGAGCAAAAAAAGCTTGAGCGTAATGCTGAATCCGTCAGTGGTGAAATGTTTGCAGAATGCCAGGTTTGGGGCAACTTACTCTCATGCCGTTTACTTGAGGGAGGCTTGCCTCCTGGAAATAGAAATTTTTGCTGCTGCTATTGAACATTATGACCATTGTCAATTTTGTTGATTTTTGAAGAAGCTGGTCTGTTTCGTGTCGTCCCGAGTTACCAGATACTCTATTTAGAATGCATTGAAATGACTTTATGTTACTGAAATCATTTCATTCTTATGTTGTGGGTGTCCACTGTTTATGCATCATTTTTTGTCGGCACTAACTAAAACAGTGGACACTACGATTCCAATGGAGTTTTTATTGGAGACATCAATGCCATTTGTGGCTAGTATTTTTCAAGCTTTGTGTAGTCTTCACTCCTACAGTGTCCTGTATTCCAAATATCTCCATACTCCTAACATTTTGTAATAACATTTTGGGTCTTGTGCTCATCAGCGCGGACAAATATAGTGGTTTTCTCATTCAATCTTGTTGCCATATGCATTTTCTAGTGAAATGCACATATTTTTGATGTTCACCTATTTATTTGCATTTGAGCATCTGAAGTTCCCCTTGTGTGAAGTTTTCTACACTTTACTTCTTGCTTACCGAAGAATAGGAAAAAAAAATGATATGCCGTGTCTGTATGTACCTGCAGGAATTGCTCCAGATGTTCGGCTTACCATATATTATTGCCCCAATGGAAGCAGAAGCACAGTGTGCTTTTCTGGAACAGGCTGGTCTTGTTGATGGTGTTGTGACTGATGACTCCGATGTTTTCTTGTTTGGGGCACAAAGTGTTTATAAGAATATATTTGACAACCGCAAGTATGTTGAGACTTATTTTATGAAGGTTTGAAACTCACCCAAGTTCTTTGCTGTGTTGTTGTTCACTATTGGTGTGTCTCATCTATGATAATTGTGATTTTTCTCTAGGATATTGAGCATGAGCTTGGATTGTCTCGAGAAAAGTTAATACGGATGGCGATGCTCTTAGGGAGTGATTATACTGAGGGTATCAGGTGAGTGAGTATTATTCAAATATGTTTTGCAAAGTACAAAGAGATTATATGTTGTATATCGTGTTAGGAATGCAGCACTATGTATATTCCACAATTTTGCTGATGGAAATTGTCTTTTGGCTTTCATCTTAGTGGAATTGGAATCGTAAATGCTATTGAAGTTATAAATGCTTTTCCTGAAGATGATGGTCTCCATAAATTCCGGCAGTGGATTGAATCCCCAGATCCAACCATTTTTGACAAGAAAAAGGGTCCTATTGTAAATAAAAAACCTTCTACTTTGGATAAAAAAGGTCGCATGCAAAAGAAAAAAGGGTTTAAAAAACATGGCAATGATGTGAGTTGCTCAGCATCTGCACTGGACCAGCAAGATGATTCAGATCATAATGATGAAGGTACAGTCGACCATGTCCTGGCGTTGAAGCAGATTTTCATGGATAAACATGTAAGTTGATTGCATTGATCTGTCAAATTGTCTGTTTGTTAATTCCATAATTTTTGCGATCTGCTATTTCATACCAATGACAGAGAAATGTAAGCAAGAATTGGCATGTTCCTTCATCGTTTCCAAGTGACGCCGTCATATCTGCATATACATCTCCAACACTGGACACGTCAACTGAACCATTCTCTCATGGCAGGGTGGATCACCCAGTACTTCGCAGGTGGGACTTGCTCTCATTACTTACTTTCTTGGCGTTTACATTTGGACAATACATAATTACAGTTGTATCTGCAAGAAATATGCTCTGCATTTGACTTTCAAAACCCTAGCCATTAAACTACGTGTAGCATGACTTTTAAATTGTCTCATAGTTTTTACTTGACATCAGGTTGTGTTTGGAAAAGTTTGGATGGAGTTATCAGAAAACTGATGAGTTGCTACTTCCTGTTTTAAAGGAGTACAATAAGAAGGAGGTACCGAACTGTTTTGCTATTGCAAATTCCTATGTAGTTGACCTTGTGACATGAGTGTATAATGTATATTATGTGCTTTCATTCCAGCTTTTATTTCAGATTTTCAAAGCATTCAAGTTTTCTCATTTGTTGCATATTTGTCAGCTGTTTTAAATAATAGTAGATGTGGTTGAGAGAGACAGCAAAAGATATAGTCGATGGCTAAAAAATTTGGAAATTCAGAAACTGGCTTAATATTCTTTTTAATCATGAATGAGGTCCAGAGGGACTGTCTATAACATTTTTGTCATTGCATTAATCGCATTAGTTCGAAGGAAGCTCAAGATTTCGGTTGTCAAAGTTACCTGACATTTTTATGACTTATTATTTCTCGATGCTTTCTTGTCTTAGACTCAACTGAGGCTAGAAGCATTTTATTCTTTCAATGAGAAATTTGCCAAGATACGGAGCAAGAGAATAAAAAAAGCTGTGAAAGGCATCACTGGCAAAAACTCTCCGAAAGACGTTTTGCAAAGGGTGTCGAGAAGTAATAGAAGCGAAGACTTAAGTGACACAGATAAACCAGCTGAAGCTGAATATAGTGTAGAAGATGGCTCCACGAGCAATGGCGTTAGCCCCCTCGAGGGAACATCTTCGAAGAAGGTATCCAGTAAAAGGAAGGCAGGTAAGGAATCTGCTTCCACTGAAGAGGTGAATATTGAAACAGAAAAGGTGAATATCGAATCACCAGTGAGTGCTGAAGATCTGGGCAATGCCAGTAAAGCATCACCGGTGATTAGAAGAGGCAGGCAGAGAGTTTCTGGAACCGGTGGGTTGAGTAGAAAGCGGTCCAAGTTGTCTGATTATTCCGAGCAGGGTGATGTTGAAGGCAGCATTGAAAAGAGTCCTCGCACTGATATCCACAAGAAACCAGAAAAAATAAGAAGGGTATGTTCAGGTCGTGCTCTTCTAAATTCCAACTTGTTGCAGAATATCTTCCGTTTTATTTTTATAATGATGTGCTGAGCTGCATATCATTCTTTCCTCGGTTTTATTGGATGCATGTCCCTGTATAATCGTAAATCGAAAGTATCTGTAAACGTGCAATACGGCTGTCCTGTGGTTCCACTCATTGATTACTTTTATTTTACATGATTTTCAGTTAACCAGAAATCGGAATTCAGTGAACTATCCAAGTGATGATGTGGACGTTGATGAGGTAGACAAGTTTGCCAAACAGATTGAAGAAGAGTGCGCAGAGAAAGCACAAGTGAACCAGCAGTGCACGCCCTGTCCTCGAGATGTTGGCCCACTTGACATTGACCAGAATGGCACCCCTCTCACTGTAGATGTCAGTGGAGATTATCTAAGAATGGGAGGTGGGTTTTGTATAGATGAAGGAGAGTAGGTGGCCTGATGAACCACAGCCTACATAGGCCGGGGATGCAAATTGTTTCATTTCCTGAAGGAGAGATGCCAGCTCCTGCTCAGGCTGCTCGTATCAGATTATTTATTTATTTATCAATTGCATCGGTAGAAGTGTATAGGGTCACAACTGCCAGTATCTGGTTGGGTTATAAAGGCTTGTGTAGATTTGACAGGGGAAAAAATAAAATACCCTCCCCGAATTCAAAGAAAAAAAATCTGGAGGTGGTGGGATATTTTGTTCAGAGGTCTCATTCAGAATTATACAGGTGTCCCCACGAAGCTATCATTTCCTCTTGATAATCTAACGCGGAAAAAAACTTAAGACGAAAACGTAAAACTGATATACGGAATGACAAAGATGTCATTGTCTCCTACTCCAGACCAGTTGTCTCCGTCCCTCGTACAAGTAAACCTAGTGGTCACAGAACATGGAGGTCCCGACAAAACAATAATGTCACCATGTTTCTGTATATATCAGCTTTTGATGACTTGTGCCTGTTTGGAACAGCCATAAGCCCCCCAGTTCGGCTTAGAAGAAGAAAATGATAATGGAGGCGGTGATTCCGTACGCAGCTATGGTGGTGGTTGAATGCGGTGAGATTGGTGTGTCGACGCTTGGCAAGGCTTCCATGGCATCTGGCACCAGTGAGTTTGTCTTTGTTGTCTACTACAACTCCCTCGGAGTCCTCATCTTCCTCCCTTACTTCATTCTCCACCGTCTCAGGTCCCTCCATCTCCTCCTTTTATCATTCTCCCTTGCTCATTCCTCCACTGATGTCTGATGCTGACCTCACCTTTTTATGCAACTGCAGAAGTAAGCAGCCGCCAATGACTCTCCCCTTTCTCCTCAGATGTTGCCTCCTTGGACTTCTGGGGTGAGTCTGTATGATGATGACTTGCTGGCAACTTCGCAATCTTCCTTTTGACCCGGTTTGAATCTCCCTGGCAGGATATGTTTGGTGTCCGTTCTTGGCTTAGCTGCTATCAACTACAGCTCTCCTACACTCGGCGCTGCAATGGGAAACTTAATTCCAGCTTTCACATTTCTGCTTGCAGTTCTTGTTGGGTATCTCCCCTTCTCCTTGGCCCACTCCTACATGCTTCTACACAATCTCAGGGCGATCCTCATTTGATTTCCATGTATTTCAGGATGGAGAAGCTGGATTTAATGCAGTCAACCTGCCAGGCGAAATCCATCGGCACTGCTGTATCTATAGCAGGAGCATTCATCGTAACTCTCTACAAAGGCCCTGATATCTTCTTCACGTCTTCCTCTGCCTCAGAAAATCCAATCATTCGCTCACCCGAAAATTCCAACTGGGTCATCGGCGGTGCCCTGCTCTTCATCACCTGCATCGCAGCCGCTTCGTGGAACATTCTTCAGGTAGCCGATCAGAGTTTCAGATTGCTGCAGCTTCGTAAGTAAGCGGCATGAAAGTAACAACTGGTTAACTGGTTGCAGGCAGCTACCGCCAAACAGTACCCGGACACCGTAACGATTGTCTTCTTCTACTGCCTCTTCGGAACTGTTCAGTGCGCCATCTGCTCACTGGTTGCCGAGAGAGACCCAAGCGCTTGGGTTTTGAAATCCAACATCGACATAATCGCCATTGTGTTTTCAGTGAGTATTCCTGACTGGGCTCCCTTGTGTGCCTCTGCTTCGATCCGGCTGATCGGCCGGTGAGCTTGTGTGCTAACACGGCTGATATCCCAGGCTGTGTTCGCGTGCGCTGTCCGAGGCGTGATCATAACCTGGTGCCTGAAAAAGAAGGGCCCCGTCTTCGTGGCTCTGTTCAAACCTTTGAGCATAGTTATAGCCGTGGTCAGCGGAGTCCTTTTCCTTGGCGAAACATTTCACGCTGGCAGGTAAGTACACTTCAGACTCCGGCCATAGTTATCGGAGATAGTTTATTCTAATGGAGTTGTTGCACCTGTGCAGTCTGATCGGAGCGACGATCATATCAGTTGGGTTTTACACGGTCATGTGGGGAATAGCCAAAGAGAAGTCTGAATCGACTGACGTCACTGTTAACTTGGAGTCTCCGGATGAGAAAACGCCGCTGTTGCCCAGGATAAACAACCAGAGAAGCTGAAAGGTATCTCCGGGAAGAGGCTGGATTATCATTTTATTGGCGTTATCCGGTTTCGAATCCGAGACCAATCGGCACCTCACAGTGACCGGATTCTGCACCAATTCGGCTACCCATTAAATATAAAATAAATAATATAAAAAGCAAAATGAGATTCAAAACTAAGCTTGTAAAAATGTAGCTGCATACTTCATAACATAGCTAGTTGCCTTTGGCAATGATTCAGGGTGTTTGTATTTTTACTCATTCTCCTATCAGTAATCTTTACAGAAGAACTATCTTCACCACCAGTAAGTAATCTTTAAGTAATTCTTCTTTTGACCATTGTTACTTTTTTTATTTTTTTCCTACAATCACATTCGAGTGATTGGATGTATGCGTTACAATTTATATTTAATAAAATATTTAAATAAAAAAAAGTTACTGTTACCCTTTCATTGAAAAAGTAATCTCACATGCTTATCTTATCACATCATCTCAGCTCTATTAGAATTGGACTTGGCTAGGGGAGGGGGAGAAAACTGGTTAATCTCCATTATTTGGTTTAATTAATTCGGATAAGTATAAAATAATTTAGTTAATTCGTCGGAAGAATTATTAGGAAGTTTGGTTAATGAATTGAAACAAAATAAATCGATTAAATCAAATACTAAATTTGTAAGTATAAATATAGTTACATAAAATGAGTTAATTTAATATGCAACAAAAAGACTCCAACCACATTCTTTTATTCATCAAACCTTATTACTCTCTCTGTTCTCTTTTACATATCACTTAACCAAATTTTTTTGTCCATTTTTACTTGTCACTTAACATTTTTCAATGCATATTTAATATCTATAACTACCTTAAAAAGTCAAACATTAATGATTTCATTATCATAATCAATGAAAAAAACAATTCTACACCAATAATAATCCATTGATTATACTTTTTGCCAAACTTTTAAAAAAAAAATATATTAAATACTTACCTATTAAATTCTTCCAACCGCTAACATTAAATATCACCTTAATCTATTCAATTTAACCTTAAACGACAGGTATATCAGGACGGAGGGAGTATGTCCAAAGATGTAATAAATATAAAGCTAGTTGATTATAAATGATATGAGGGTGAGAGGGTCAATCTTGATGACCTGACTCAACTACCCATAATGAGATCAAACACAAGTAAGTTGCTTCCTTCTCAACAATTTTTCTTTTATAACGGAACCCTCTTTTAACTGCATTGTCCATGAATGTTGAATTCGAGTGACACTTGTAACACGCGGATGCTAATGAGATTTGTTAAACCAGAAATTGGGTGGGAAGATGATAATGATTTCTGTAGTGCTTGCAGCCTATTTTTAAAATATTTGGTCAAATATTTGACTTTAAAATTAAATATTTTATGTTCAAATATTTTGTGTCCATACTATCGGATCTTTCGGACTATTCAATCATATTTTTTTTAAAAAATAATATCACTTACCATTTCCGTAACTTTCGTGCACAAATGGACGTGCAACGGTGCGTGGCAGAATCAGTGAAACCACATTAATAACCCAAATTATTAATCACACGCAAATCATTGATTACAACACTTCAAATAACTACTCCGTTTCAATGTGCAATAAATTAATGACACCAAAACTAATCAATTAAAAATTATTTACACGAGTGGGTGAAAGTGCGAATATGATGAGGCATCTACTCAAAGCAGCTGATATTCTTGTGTGACCTGTGTTTATGTGGCGGTGAACACCATCAATTAGAATTTGCCACGTGTCGGGTTAACCAAATTTGATTCTCAGACTCAACTACATCAATTAAGACACTTCAACCCTCACAAAATTAGCTAATTTTGTGCATATAGTATCTCGCATTAAATATAATCTACTACATGATAAAAAGAAATCAACCCAAAATTATCAAATATTTTATTTTATTTTTGTAAATACTCTGTTTGTCATCTTTTACATGTCAATTCATTGAATTTTTTTTATCCACTTTTACTTGTAACTTAATAATTTTTAATGTGTATTTAATATCAACAACTACCTTAAAACGTCAAATATTAATCACTTCGTTATCAAATCAATCAAAAATCTATTTCTCATCAGTAATAATCGACTAGTTTTACTTTTTGCATGATTTTTTTAAAAAAAATATTAACACACCAACTTATTAAATTTGTTCAATCGCTAGTATTAAGTTCATCTTAATCTACTCAAATTAATCTTAAACGACATATAAGTGCCAAATGCAAGATTTCTGATTCCGAGTTTCAACTTCCACTGGATACAATAATTTATACAAGTGTAATGGAACATCAAATGCATTTATGTCTCTCAATCCTTCACATCGCTTTACATTCCCCAGACCCTCATTTATGCCCCCTTGCAATGTTAGGTTTCGTGAACCGGAAAGTAATGTGGAACTATTAACATCACCAAGATTATCAACTACCAACTAACAACTTAGTTGCCCTCAAGGGGGTAGTTGAGTTGGTCATGATGTTAGACTTAAGTTATTCGGCACTTGGGGCTGAGGGTCTCGAGTTCGAATCCGGGCATGTGACAACTCAACTCAAAAAACCTGAGGTTTAATCCGGCCCAAAGGGTACGGTTCCTCAATTCAAAAAAAAAAAAAACTAACAACTTAGTTACATGCTGAAGTGTAGCGATTAGGAAAAGAATATGTTACGATAGGATGGATGAAAAAAAATTACCGCTCCCAATCACCTATAGAATTTGAATCAGAAAGTACAAGGATGACCGATTGTCACCTGACCACTAGGTCACCACTGCTTGCGTAAATGAATACTAATTACTATCACCAACAAGTTCTATAAGTCCTACAAAGCACCATGCGTACATTAAAATAGATTAACACCCAACACCCAACTAGCGCAACTTGAACAAACGCACACAACCTAACACAAACTGAGTAACACGCACAATCTATTCCAAACCCACTTAAATACACAATCTGACATAAATCAAATAACGGAACAATTTACCATAAAACGAAGCATACAAACAATCTAGCACAAGTGCACAACTCGAAATAAACGCACAACTTCGAACAGATCGAAACATGTGCACAACATAACACAAACTGAATCAGAACCTCAACAAAGTACAAATTTGATGATATGAGACCCATAACCTTGTGTAATTATTTCAACAAAATTTTATACAAGATCATTAGTTCAAGAATGGCTCCCCTCCTCCCCCAACATCATTGCTTCGGAGAAGTCCGGTTTTATTAAGGATTGTATTATCCACGATAATAACTATTGCGAGGTTCTTGAAGAATATGCTAATTTTTCTCTCATATCTATGTGTTTTGCTTACACAGATTCACTTGATACGAGATACTCAATGGAGCTGAGGAGTTGGTGGACTAACTTTAGTGCCAAGATTCCATTACTTCAAACATTAGATTTGAAATTGCTTGGACATCCTACTTCATCCTCTTGTTGCGAGAGAAATTAGAGCATATATCCTTTTATTCACTCTTTCAGGAGAAATAAATTGAATTCTAAGCGAGTGAAGGACTTAGTTTATCTACGTAATCTGTCTTTTGTCAAGAAAAAATTATCAATACAATGATGAGAAGACTAGGATGTAGGATGTTGGAGGAGATAGTGATGCAATGGGTGAAATGAGCTATTTAAAATTTGCCGAGCTCTCTCTTGATGAACCGGAATTACAGGGTGTATTCTTCTCAGCAGATTATTCCTATTTTTTAGCTTTATCATATGTTAGTTTTTCAGTTCAGATATTAATACATATCAATTTATCTTTTTTATATAATATTGATTTTTTTGTCTCCTGCCGTATCCATATTCTTTTTTAAAATACTGTTTTATCCTGACCATCAGGTTCAAGATTAACCCCCAGGGAGCATTGAATGGGGTCCTGGAACTGTTGGATCAAGCGTGGATTCTGTTCAACCAAAGGGGCATATGTGTCACTGAGACTCCATGCGATCGAGACACCCCAATAGCCAGTTTGAAATGGGATCTTCGCTATTTGCGGCTCTCCCAGTCTGTCTCAGTTAAAAGGATTGCTCGGGGCTGTAACTCGCCTGCAAGAAGTTTGATTCAGGCCAGCTCTTTTGAAGAAATTTGGAGTAACGCGCGTCAACTTTAAGAGCATGTTTTTCTGCTAATTATCCAAGATGCTAGGATTGAATCACATGTCGCCTAATTATGCCAGTTGTCTGTGTCTTTGCACGTAGCGCATTAGTTTGTAGGCGCTCGCGTCAGGTAGAGATGGCTTGTTTGTTTAGGCGCTGCATGCCTCGTTTGACCCGGAGCTTAGGCCCGTCGGCTTGTATTAGGCGGGGCCTCGCAGTGGGCGGCCTTGTTTGGCTCTGCTTCAGTTGTTTAGGCACTTGCCCCAGGTTGTAGTTTCTGCGATCAGTTCTTTTCGAATCTTAATAAAGCTGGTTTTCCTTGAAAAAAAAATATCACAACACCCCCTAAATGTATGATAATGGTATAACTAGGGGAGAACATTGTTCGGTGAAAAATGATTCATCGAATCGATATAGCTTAACCGAATTAATTCGGTTCGGTTAATTCGGTCAAAAACCGAAAATGAACTTAAAATTACTGCACCAATCACACTCATTTTATAGCTACTCTTTCGCCAACCAACAATGAACTTAGAATTACTGCACCAATCACACTCATTTTAAGAACTACTTGTCAGGTTGATAATACTTGATATACTTTACTTCCAATTGGACTGTTGCATCACATTCAACTTTATGTCGGGCAAAGCTGCTGAAGTAGAAGTACTAAATAATAGTAACTACTGACCAACAAGGTGTTGGCCTAGTGGTATTGGTTGTTGTCTAACAATCCCAAGGTCCTGGGTTCAAGCCCACCGCAGTGAGTATGAGCGTATACTATCAAAGTGGAGGGGGTGTGCGGCCCCTCCCCCACCAAGGGAGAAGTGGGGAACCACTATCGATCCCCTTTAAAAAAAAAAAAAATAGCTATTATTACCTCAACGAAATTACCTGTCTTACTGTTATCGCTATTATTACGGTCAAACTTGAGCGCTATAAAAGTAATCTGAAACTTCAGTTGGAGGATAAAATAGCTTGTGGATCGAGCTCCCACAAGTCGCTCTGTAAGCCTTTCTTCTCATTTGCATGCTGAAATGCAGGAATGTGGTGAGAGAATCTCAGAAACTCTGTCCGAGGTATCCTCCATGTAATGTTTGATTGGTGGTTGACCTTGCACTTGAAAACTGACCCAAAACCACTTACACGCTGTAGCAGCAGTACCTCTATTGCCAGATCATCACAGCCCAGCACTTCCACAATGTCATATTCACAATGCCTTACCTTGGAGAAGCACATATTCGCATTCCAGTTCTTGTATAGTGCCCAAACCTCACCATGCCTGGGAAATATGAAGAATGTACACATTTTACCTCGGGACACTGTGCTTAAATGGTGGGAAAAATCCGCAGGACACAGAAACTCAGGTTTCGCCCTGCTCAACTTAAATTTTCCACAACCATGAGGCATCCTTCTATCATTCCATTTACTCCTGCCATCTTGATCTGGACATGGTATAAGTCGATTTACCTCCAACTGAAATGCTGCAGAAGAAACAATGGACTTAATACGAGCATAATGTCTTGGTAACCCCGTTTCACCATAAAATGCCCAAACCTGTCCTACTTGAAACTTCTCATTGGACTTGTAAACCTCAAAGGAATGAAGCTTCGCCTCTGGGTTCTCATTTGCATTTGAGTCACCATCTCGAGTATTAGGGAAATGAGATTCACTGCTTGAAAATCCGGTCGATGTAATAGGAGTACTGTCACTTGACAAAGGGTCACAGTTCTCAGTTTGTACTCTGAATAAATCAGGAACACTCAGCACTTCAATACCAGGCGGAATAGCTGCGACATCAAGTTCAATAGATCCCCTAGGAATACCTTTCTTTTCCTTGCCAGGCATTTGGAATGATGGAATCTTGTGTGAAAACCTTGACATTTCTTCTGGTGCTATTTCAAATGACGTTTTCCCTTCATCACTATCAACCGGGCAGAAAATGCTAGTAAATCCTTTCACCTTCCCCAGGTAAACAACACTTACACCACGACCCTCTACGTACCCAGACAAGACTTCAACTAACTGAAATTTACATGCCCCTTTTTTCATGGAATTACAAGCCTTATTGGTATTCCAATTCTTGAAAACTGCCCAAGCTTCTCCTTTTCTGGGATATATTTTGTACATATTTTTACCATCTTTTTCCCATATCATTTGATGCGAAAAGGCAAGCAAATTATCCATGATGTCCGAGTGCCCCTCAGCAAACTCCCCCCAAGTACGTGGAAAGTCGCGGTTTCCCATTTCAACTCCGACCTCATTATATGGGTCTGGCTCAAGCCAAACCATCCGTAACTTAAATTTAGTACGATATACTGCTTTGACTGTAGCATATAACCTTGGCATGGCGTCAAAAGGATGATACAGGGCCCACACCTGCCCAGCCGTAAAACCCTTTTCCCCTCTAATCTTGTCAAAATCATTGTATTTCACATCTTGACAGTCAGAACATTCTACTTTTGGAGCTGATTCTTCTTCTCTGCCATCTTCATTTGACGGATAACTCTTAAATATCTCCTGCACATTCGGGCATGAAGGGTTAGCTTGTCTCTGGTTTAAATCATGGTTAGAATTCCACAGATTTGTGCCACACCCGGCTTGCAGATTCATACAGCACACATTTGACTTCAAGGGAACAGTCTGGCTGTCATTCCTAGAGGTGACACTGTCCTTCGCCATTTTAACAAAGCTAGAAATCTTCTGTCGAATATATCTTTTATGAGGCCCCTCTCCACACAAATCAATATTCTGACCACATTCTACTTTATCACCTAAAGTACCCTCTTCTCTGTCATCCATGATGAAGCTTTTGCTGGACTTGCTTATCTCCGATCTCTTACGCTTATCATTCATTATATTATGACCCCTATTTTTACTAATTTTAGGAGGATTCATTATGGGGTGAGCATGGCGTGAAGGGCTGTGCACAGGCTCACCACCCATATTTTGTTGGGGCTTCTTACAGGAAGCAGATCCAGTTTGGCTGGGAAAATCTTGTTCCCCGCATGCGGATTGGTCAACTCTGGTTTTGGTTTGTGTGTAGGTTTCCTGAGATACAAATGGCTTCTTGCAAGAATGACAACTATTTGGAATGCTCACCTGATGCCTCATTTTACAGTAGGGGCAGGTGCTGAAACTTGTGTTATGGTTGCTTGAAGGTCTAGGTTGAGTTGATTGTCGTGGCTCTTGGTGGGAATTCATATCAGTAGGTAGTGGCATAGTATGCCTCCTAGTAACGCTTTGGCTGACGCGCTGTGTACCAGTAGATGAGTTCCTGGTTTTCTTTTGTGGATTAAAAACTGATTTTGATCCCACACCAGCTCGTCTTTTAGTATCATACCGTAGTCGTTGGACAGGATCTGATAGCACTCTCTGAGCTTCTCCTATAAGCTTGAACGCAGATTCAGCACCTGAATACTTGTTCTTATCAGGATGGAGTAAGAGCGCTAATTTTCTATATTGCTTTTTAATCAGTGATGCATCAGCTGTCTGCTCAATCTGAAGGATTCCGTACCAATCCAATTCATCACCGGCAATCTTTTGTTCAGATGCACAATGGACATAGCAAACAGCCAGTATGCGTGTAATATTTTCTAGCTCAGGAAAAATTTGCTGAGCCCGAAGTGCAATTCTTTGAGCCCCTGCATAATCTTTTCTTTGCAACTTTCTCTCAGCCATCTTCCTAGTTCTAATGGCTTCCTCCTGAGTACCATCCATTGGACTCAAACTTAGAATACACACTCAAAAACTGTCACATCTAAAGAGTTGGAGACAATATTCGGCGGTTGCGAGGCTCTGCTCATAATTTGCATTTGTGAATAGTTTAGTCTAAACCCTGCAGGCAAGAATTTTTCAACCAGCATGACATGTTATTAGAATGAATGTAATGAGGCTTCAAGATAATTTCAACTGTTAATATTAGTACTACTACTGGAAGCAAACATACATGGATTTGGGGATTTTTTTATTGAATTTAGCGAAGAACAGAATAAAATAAGGTAGCTACTAGGACAAAAGGAGCGTAAACCAGGAGTCCATGAAGTTTTCCCCAAATATGCTGACAACAAAAGAAAATAAAAAAAAGCATCACAAGAGTCTGTCATCGGCTTAATTACACAACACAATGCACTGCTGCATTCTCTTTGTAATTAGTCGGGTGCTTCAACTTGCAAATCACGAATATTTTAAACATCCTAATACCGGTAACTAAATTTGCTTATCACATGGCATTTCCACTTTGTTACCGGCTATACTTAACGAATTCTCAAACCGACACAATAGTATTACTCTAGTCCTCTACAAATTTTAGTAGTCCCCTTGTGTAAAGCATAAAATGAAACATACAAGTGTAACCAGCAGAAAACTACTATACCAGATTCTTATCAGTTAGTAGTCCAATGAGTAGCCAAAAGGACAAATCACCCACACAGAACCAAAATACGAAGCTGAAAAAGGACCTTGAAGACATCTGAAGCAGCAATAGTGCCAAAGAGACACTATCCGAATCCACAAGTAAAATGCAGTCGCTAATTCAACCCTAATTAACCATCCGGAAAGAATCAACGTCAACATCACACCATATCAGGCATCAGATCATCACAATCTACACAACTGCAACGAAAATTGCGTCGTTGAAAACTAATTGGAACCTGAAATTCCTAATGACGTTTATAACACCTGCTTAAGAGCTTAAGACTCGTCACGCAAATGGAGCATGATGACAGAACGATAATGTTTGATCTTACAAAACGATCGGCATGCTGTGAAGACTGACGTCCAGATAACGAATTGAGAAGAGAAGAGAAGAGAAGAGAGAGCTCACGGAGATCGAGTTGCGGAGATCGACTACTTCACCAGCAGAAAATGCAGAGACTTTTTTTTTAGGAAAATCGAGCAGCGGGAAGAAGATATAGAGAGCAGAAGTTTTTGACTATTTACAATTGAATCATCAAAGTTAAATATATTTCAACTAATCAATTTTCTTTTTATAAAAAATCCTTTAATTGATAAAAGTATTTTCTAAACCAGTGTTGTAATCAGAATGATTGATCGATCGGTTAGATGTAGAATAATTGGAATGATTAATTGATCGGTTAAACAGATTTATTTATGTATATATTAATAATATACTTAATAATTAATATTATAAAATACATATTTATAATTGTATTTTTTAAACTAAATATTTGAAACAATTAATCAACCAAATGCTAGAAGTGGCATTTTAACACCACCTAACGCCTTTTAAAACAATGCAAAACCATTATGTATCAAAATGGTCTCTCTTCCAATATTCTTTATGAATTCTGTTTTATCTCCTTTGCCAAAGTTGTCTTATCCTGAGTTTGGTTAAGAGAAAATGAAAAGTAAAAAAAAAATTAGAGAGAGAATGAATTTTCTATGAATTTTGTCATATTCACCTCTTGTTTGGTTAATGATGCAATATTACGGAGAAAGTATTAAAATATTAATTTTAATCAATTTTTTTTCCATATTTTGCATCTAACAAAAAATAAATTCCTTTCCATTTTTCTAACCTATACCAAAATCAGTCTTAAATGTTGTATAATTTTTTGTCATTAGAAGGGTCGAACGATTGCTGAAAAATGTGGAATGATACCTGATATAAATCCAATCTCACAATATTTTTGAATAATAAAAATATGATTTAAATTATTTTAACATTTTAAAAGCACAAACTGAAAATCATGAATATCATTATTTATAATTTAATATTGAAATAATGTACACAATTGAGAAAAAATGTCTTAAACCGAAAGATTGTCAGTCATTTATTCTATGTTTGATTTAGGGAACATGAAAACGAAGAAAAAATGAGATTAAAAATGATTTTTTCATAGATTTCACTTCACTTTTTATTTGTTTTGTCTGAGTTGAAAAATTATGAAAGGCATTGGAACATTTTTTTGTTTTGATCAAATTGTTATGTAATTTTTCTTCCTCTAATTTTTTCTTTTTTTAAAAAATTAGTGCTTTCAGTGAGAAAAAAGAAGAATATATATGGTGATAGAAACTTAACTCACATAAAATATCACCACAACCGCGATGACTAGAGAAACAGGCTATCTAAGAATATGATTCAAACATATTTAAGGAGCTCAAGTAATGTTAAACAGAGAAGATCTCAAAGATTGAGGAAGAATGAGCTTGAGATTACACTCATATTTGATAGATTTCAAGATGCAGATAATGAAAAATGGAGTATCCTGAAAGACAATGTGATTCTTAGCTCTCCAAATATGATTGACACAAATTGAGATAAAGAGAAAGCAAGTATGCTTAAACACTAGGAAAGGGAAGTATTTGGAAGTAGACTATGTGAACTCATCTTGTACATGATGTGTAGGGAGTGTAAGACTGACAGAAACATAATGTGAGAGATGAAATAACGAAGCCATGAGTATGCTCCACCGAAAGAACAAGTGGTCCACAATTTTAAATGCATAGCACATAGAGGTCATAAATCAGTAAGCTATATGAACTCTTATGCTTGCTTGCGTATATGATCAGGGTTCTTGTGGAACAGATACTTGCAAAGTAAATTTTTGAACACTGGTTGTTGTCCATAATTTATAATGGGATACGATGTTATACCTTGAACGGTCTCACAGACATTCTCTTTATGCTAAGAAGGTTTCTGGATAGGCCCAGTTAATCTTATGATGCATGTTGTCGGTACCGTCTCTATTGGATGAGCCACTAGACGTTCAGCATCAGTGTCATGCAAGACTATTTTGTCATCATACTCAAAAATTGGTGGGATAGGCTGAACTACTGATTGAGATAGTGAAGTACAAGCTGCCTCTTGCAAGAGGAAAATTTCTTTCATAAAAGTAATACGCCTTGTGATAACATTATGAGTCGTCAACAAAAACAGCATATATCCATTTTTATCATTAGGATACCCTAAGAATATACAAGGTATAGTTCTAGAATCCATTTTATCATTCTAGAAATTGATTGTCTAAGTCCGTCATCACCATTTTTTTCTTATGTGATGATTGATAGAGATTTTCTTTGAGCTCACTAATATTCAGGGTCTTCATATAGATTGATTCTTGCATAATGCCGTTATCAGTGTTTCAAACACCGCATTTCTAATTTTGAACTAGCTTTTTTACTGCCAATAAGTTGAATTTGAACTCCGGTATGTATAACATAATTTTAAGAACTAGCTGGATATTGATTTTACAAACTCTTACATGACTTACTTTAGAAGTAATGCATATAAGTAATAACACATGACAATCTAGTTTCAGCAACGCAAGACTTAAGAATAAATTTATATTACAAGCAATGTGATCTGTTGCCACACTGTCAATCACCCATTCTTTCATTGAAAAAGATGCAATAGACAAATAAGTGATACCTACCAGGCGTACTTGTCTGCCATTAGGAACATTATTGGTGATGTTTGAATGCTAGAGAAGTGCTAGCAACTAATGTACTTATACTATAGAAAACTAAGGGGCACCGCTGTTGCAGTTATTACCATACACTGGTGTGTCATTCACCCCTTATGTCACCACATTATTAGCATAATGTCTCTGTTCTACAACCTTTTAAGCCAAATTTTTTGCATGTGGATATTGATTTCCGTTGTGAAAACTATGCTAAGGTGGATATCTGATGATTTTATAACATGTTTCTCTTTTGTATCCATTCATATGACAATGATTGCAATACAAAAACTTCTTATTTTTACCTCCCACATTATTACTTTTCTTGATAATTGTCATTTCCTTTACCATAACTACTTCTTGCATAAGAAGCATTATGCACATATAAGGAAGATGCATACATATTAGATACTTATACAGTATTCATTTTAGCCTCATCCTGTAAAGCCACCACATATATCACATTTAAATTTTCTAATGAAGTCATGGCTAGATTGTGTGCCCTTAAGGAAAGATGGTAGTCGGCAACAAATTCTATATTTTTTTTCAAGCAACAAAACCTACATAAGAAAAAACACTCCAACTTCTTTCTAAGAATCTTCTCGGCGGTGGAGGAGGAGGGTGGGGGCAGGCCCTCCTCGCACATTCTACTGCCCTAACTCCTGGCCTCCGGTCTCCCCATTCAGGCCCTCCCTACCTCTCATTCAGGTAAGAGCTCGCCTCGTTGCTTCGCTCGCTCAGCCGCCTCAATCCACGGAGGCCTGAATCTTAGTCCGTAGGGTGTTCCAGCTACTGCCTGCCTGGTGGAGTCGCTTCTTGCCTGGCCACTCGGCACATCAGACCCTGCCCTCGCAGCGCCTCATGGCGCCCCAAACCCTCACTGGCCTGTGCCTCAGCCCGGGCCACACCCTGCTTTTTAGCGTGAAGACCGGCTGTCTTTAATCACCTCCTACCCTTCCCTATCCTCAATCCAGCGATTGTCTTAGCTCAGTCTTGTCAGATCTACCTCCTCAGCCTCTGAATTTGAAGTATCTGCTCGCCGGAGTGCTCATAAGTCGGCCCAAGTGGCAGTAGGCACCTCCTTCTCGACGCCGGCCTCTTCGTACCTTGGCCAATGGTTGCATAGTCATTCGTGCTTTTCGTCCCAGTCTCTCAGTCGTGTTCAGGCTAGCTCCAGAGGGTTATCATCAGCTGACCCTGCTGCTCCTCACAACCGCAGAAGACCTCCTTAGCTCAACATCGCCTCATCCGCGGCGGTTCTTGGCTAGCTTCGTTCCTCATCGACAAATCGAATCGGTGGTTATGTCATGATTTACTTGGTGGTATTACAGGTCGCCTCAACCATCGTCGGATCGAGAGTATTTGGCAATTTGTGTGGCACTTTTCGCTGATCTGGGTGACCAGAAGCGACGCGGCAGCTCCTAGTCTGTTAGTGCATCTCGTGCTCCGAGCTCCAATTGGTTGCGCCTTACTCCTCCTCGATCGATGCTCAACAACGCATGCAAGAAGTCTCTCAAGAAGTTGCTGCCTCGGTGCACGAGTCCCACTGCAAAGGCTACTGAAGTAGTACGCTTGCTCCCGCCTCGACCTCCACTCTCACTTTGATTCTTGTTTGCCTCGATTCTGTTGCACACACGAGACCAACTGTCTACTTCGCCCGCTGGCTTCAATGGCTGATTGCACGCACGCGTCCTCTCGAGTCTGAGAGCAGCAAAAAAACCCATGAGGCCTTTCCACCGAGCCTACCTCATTGAGTAGCAGCCCACGAGCCCAGCCCGTCTTCAGGCAACCCAGATCCCCCACCTGTTGTAGGCTTATGCCATAATACCATAGGCTCCTAGCGAGTCACCAATTATCATGTAGGCTCCTTGACAAAAGGTCCCTCGGACCCCTTTGAATAAATATTATTTTTTTTAAAAAAAGAAAGTAGTCATCTAGACCCATTAAAAATAAATGACTCTTTTTTAGTATGTTTTTCCGAAATGTAGTTACAGCAAGCACACATTATTCCATGACTGCATTTCAGAAACTCTTCCATTGTCTCATATTGCTACCAGAGATTCACATACCTTTGATAGTATATCGACATATTTATATCTTCTTGTGCACAATTAGCTAAATCCTTCTTCAGGGTACATATCCGTGTCTTGTTAGATCTGGATAGCTGACATGTAAAGTATTCCACACCGTAGTCGCATTACACATGTGAATGATTGAGATGACAATATTTTTGAAGACTAAATTGATCAGCTATGACATAACCACATCATTATATTTTTGCCACTTCGAAAGTAATATAGAATCAACACGCTTAGGATAATCACCATGGACAAATCCTAATTTCGATCTAGTTGAAAGTGCACTCTTCATTGATCGCCTCCCTTTCACATAATTTCGGATCCAGCAAATACTTCACATGTTTATTGTTTAGTTTAAGCTTGAAATGTACTAAATATAATGTTAAGATTAATACAATATTATTATTATTGTTTGATGAACATTTTTATTATTTAAATTTTTTATCATGCATATAAATATCAAAAAATGATAATATGAATTAATATTATAAATATTTAAATATCTTATAAATTTAGAAATTTTTTAATTAACATAATATGAAAAGGTAGAGAAAGGTATACGATGACATGTGAGTTCCATGCGCAAAGATTTGTTTCAATGTAGATATAAGTTTGTGAAAGATAAATTTATTATAAATCTGAATTGACATAACACAAATTTGATGTGGCATGACACAAACATTTGTTTTAAAGATAAAAAAAAAGTGCTGCGTTGCAGAAAATCAATTGGAATTAAATTGACTACAACATGAGTAATAAGAGTTGTACTTATATTTTGAAAGAGTTATGGCGATTGGCGAATGCCATAGTAGCGTTGTTTATGAGAATAAACTACACCGTTTTGTCAGGAGGTAAAATGATATAGTTTCATAGAAAGGTCTGATTTATATAGAACTATTAATTTAGGGATGTAATTTTAAATTCTATCTTGTGAATTAGTTTAAAATTTTATTTAAACATTTTTTTATAAAAGTTTAGATAGTTTGGACGTAATAAGGTAAGTGGAGATAGTTTTGGATCCATTTTGTTCTCTTAATTTATTCACTTTTATATTTTCAAAACCAAAAATCGAACTATTTTACAATAATTTGATTCTGGACCCAATCAACTTATTTGATTTTGTGTGGTTCAAACCTAAATATATTACAATATTTTCTTTCTATATAGCTCATACTTAATATGATTTGGAATCATAATAAATCTATGAAAATTTGAAAAAAATAAAAATTTCATTTTTTTTGTTATAGTACTAACTATTAATATTACAAAACTCAATTTTAATATTCAAAAAATAATTAAATAATATAAAATATTCAAATTACTTTTGATATTACAATATTTCGGTTTGATTGAATATTAAATTTTAATAACCAATAACTGAATCATAATAATTTGATATCTTTGTCCAGTCTAATAGTCGAATCATTAACCATCAAAAGGAAATTAATTTAATTATGATTCAATTTTTGATTTAAACCAAACTGTGAATAGCCCATCAAATATCAACAAATTAGTTACCTTACACATAACAGATCAAAATCCGGCCAAACTCATTACAATCATCTAAAACCACCTTGTTTTAAATTTCAATAATTTATCTGATGTTGACATGGGTTTCATGTAATTTAAATGACATGATTGGACACATGACAAATAACGAAAGGTCAGTTAATATCCAACACTTTGCTGTCGTTCTGTAAAATTAAGAGATGAATGTTGAATACTGTATGAAAATCTGAACGATCAGACCATCTCTGATTGCTGAATAATTTACTTTTATTTGGTAAATCATTTTTTGAACAACTCAATATATATTGATTTTAAAATATAAGATTATATTTAAAAATATAATAAAATGTTATAATCATGTTCAAAAATTATTATTTATTTATGTGGAGCATGGGCACAATAAAAAGAAATAAAAACGAACGGAGCCAGATATAAAATACGAACTAAGCCTCCGAACCATTCAGATATAAATTTGTAACAAATCATTTAGATTTTCCAAATATATATTAAGAGGAAATAAAACAAACGTTCGGTTCATTGAATGTTTAATATAATAAGAGACCACCTCTTAATAGAGCCCAATAAACGAAACAAAACAAGGCCTTCGTTGTTTTAATTTGTTGTATTCTTCAAAGAGATCTTGCTCTATTGTTAATTGACCATTTGAGCTTAAAATTAGATCGATTTTGATTATCAAATATTGATCGTCTCAATTGAATTACTCCCTCCGTCCTGATATATATATTTCGTTTAAGGTTAAATTGAGTAGATTAAGGTGATATTTAATTCTAACGGTTGAGTGATTTAATAGGTAAAAATGTATAATTAATGAGTTATTACTTATGTAAACTTATTTTTTATTAATTATGATAATGAAATTATTTATGTTTGACTTTTTAATGTAGTTGTGGCTATTAAACACGAATTAAAAAATATTAAATGACAAGTAAAAATGAATACAAAAAATCGATTAATTGACAATTAAAAAAGAATAAGGTATAAATTCAAAATTTATATTTATAAGTCGTGCAGTTCTCAATTTTCCAAGTGGCTTGATGCTCGATGATATATTTATCACAACATAATCAGTACTATTCGATTCTCCGCCGTAATAAAAAAGCGTATTTAAGAATTTCAGTTCCCGAAACAACCCTTCGCTACGCCACCCCAAATTCTCTGCTGATATTCCACGCTGAAGGGAATCACGTCTGCTCATCGTGTTGCGCGGTCACAATTTGCAGAGGTACGTAGTAGTGTCAACCACGATCGATGACACCGACCAGCCACAGCTCAAACAATATTTTCTACTGCACCTGGAAATGGGCTTTAGTTTCACCACACGAATCTCTGCTTAATCTCTGCTGGTATCATTAGCAATTCAAAGCCGAAGATGACCAGCGTCCGGCTTGTAACTGTAAGCCATTCCAACTCCGCCAGCGCTTCATTTCCAGAAGCTTTCTTGAAAGCCTGATCTTCTTTTCTTTGTTTTTCAAAATATGTAGAGTGAGGGTGATGATGTCTTCAGCAGCCTCCCAGAGGACGTGGTTGATCACATGGCATCGCTGTTGTCAGTCAAGAATGCAGCAGCAATGAGTCTGGTCTCCAAGTCATGGAGACATCGATGGGAGACGTGCCCGAATCTTGATTTTGACCTGCAGTTCGTATACCCCGAGGAAGAGACTGGCGCCGGCCCGATGAGCCAGCAAAAACAGCAAGGATATGCGAACTGGGTCAATCGCGTATTAGCATCTCACCGCGGAGAGAGTGTAAAATTGTTCAGGATCAGATCGACCCTGGCCAAGGAGTGCAATGCCTATGCTGACATTGATCAGTGGATTCTTCACGCACTCCGTAAGCGGGCTCAAACTCTTATCATCGTCGATATGCCGAGGTATGAGAGTGGGCATCTGTTGGGGAAGTACACTCTTCCTCTGTGGTTTTCTCTGAAAGATGCCCCATTTCTGGAGCATCTGACTCTCAGAAGCATCTGCTTGGGTCCTTTCGAGCTCAGCTGCATCAACCACCTCACATCGCTCACCTTGAACAATGTTGTCATATCTGACACGTGGGCTCATGATATGCTGCGGAACTGCATCCATCTTAGACGATTGTCTCTCCTTGGATGCACCAGTATCAGCATCACCAAGCTGGTAGTCCCACGCCATCTCCAACTCCAGCATTTATCTCTCTTCAGTGGCCTCAAATATCTACGCGAGGTGGAGATGGAGGGCGGTGAGAGTCTCGAGTCCTTCGAATGCCCATCAAATATTATCCAAGGTTTTAGCTCTGAGAAGCTTCGGAATCTCAGAAAGCTGACTTTGCTCGACTCATCCAGGCTTGACACTTTCAACTATGTCGTGACTCGACTTGCGCTTGATCTTCCGAATCTCAACAAGTTTCACCTGTCAGCAGTTGGAGGCGTGGTATGCTCCTCTCTATGAATTTCAAAACGCTTCAGCTTTGCTTTGATGCTTCTACGCAGTCTTACTCAACAGTTGTCTCACTTTTCAGTATTGTCCCGAAAACGATGTTTCCCGGAGCAACTGGACAACATTTGGTCAGCTCAGGTTTCTGTCATTAAGCTGTTTTCGCATGTCTGAAGAACAGCTAATAAAATACGTCGGTCTCTTCCTAAGGATGTCTCCGATCCTACACACGTTGGAGCTACGGGTACGCTCATCTTTCTCGTAATGCACTGCACTTAATTAGAGAGGAAAAATCATGCATTTCTCTTCACTGATATCCACCTTGCTTTGTGCACTTTATCCAGCAGTGGGATTTTACGTCTGAGCACCATGAGCAGCAACTGACGAAAAGACGTTTCGAGAGTGAAGCTCGTAACGATTGCAATCTCAAGGTGGTAAGGATTTATGGGTTTGAGCATTGCCAAACTGCATTGGATCTTGTTGCATACATACTCGAAAGTTGTGTGAACTTGGAGACTCTGCAAATTGATAGAAGAAAACAGTTGTATATGGGTGAAGGTGAGTGGCGGACTGATGCTAATCAGAAGTGTGAATCTTCGCCGGATGGGATTTCTGAGTGGTTCCGCACACATGTCTCATCCAATGCTCAACTTGTTGTGCTGTAACAATTTGATGTCATTGATAGTCTCATGACTCGGACTATCGTTTTGTAAATTAAGAGTTTGAATGTTGAATGCTGTATAAGAATCTAAATGATTATATCAATGGTTAAATCACATTTGCTTGATGATTACTAAATGATTTACATTCATTTTGTAAAACTCTTTTTGAACATCTGAATATATATTAAAATTTGAACATCTAAATGTGATTTGTAAATTACATCAAGAATGAGTTATACATGTGTATCAAGTTGATTATAATTTGATAGTTTTCTAGAAAACGATTCCACATATCCTCGATTCACGGCCACCTCGTTTGGCAACTTTTTCTCTGCATCGGTACCGGTTCATTGCAGAACCTTCGTAAGATCTCTGACGTTAAATTCAAAAGAGCGAGGGCCACTGACTGGTTTTGTTTTTGATCCATCACATTCTATTTTTTTGATAACCCATCACATCTCATTGTACAATGTCAGGACAATAAAAAATGGAAGCAGAATATAGTAGGGAGTTTGACACAATTGAATATTTTCATTTGAACTAATTGTAAGTTTGTTTCAACATTTGAAAGAAACTTGATGTCATACATCAGTACACTGAGCAAGGTGGATGATCTTCTTTTGTCAATCGGCGTCAGAAAATCAATTAAAGTATTCGACTACTCTCATGTATGTTTCTCCCATGCTCAATTAAGCATGCTGTTGCCGACACTCTCAAATCAAAGAGAACATTTTGGATGAAGGAGTTTGTAAGAAAGGAATGGGAGATAGATTGAGTTTGTGTGATAGGTGAATACATCATCAGAGGAGGATGGAGCCTCAAAAGTGGGCTGAGAATCAGAAATGAAAGGAAAGACTTGTTCATGAAATACGACACCTCCACTAGAGAAAATTTGTTTAGTATCTCAATCATATAACTTGTATGCTTTCTTACCATAACAGTAACCTAAGAAGAGGAACTTGATAGCCCAAGAATGGAATTTGTATGCTTTACGCTTGACAACCGTAATTAGACTTTTGAGTAAAATTCATTACTCCGTAATCATAATTATAAAAGAACCAATTTATTGATCGATTAATTATCATTGATGTCATTTAATATAAAAACTTAAAAGGGGCTCTGAACTATCAACGCTTACCCCATTGCGGTCCAAACTACCACGATTTTTGAAAAAAATGCGATGGAAAAAAATTGGATTGATTTTGGATGATGCTTAAGATCAGTTTGTTTGATTTATTAAATATAATTGATCTTACTAAATTTATTGAAATTTACAGACGATTGAGTATGAAAATACATCATTTTCTTTATGTGCGGAAAATGATATTATTTATTTTGATAATCAAATGACGTAATATTCACATACAAATCTGAGTCTTATAATAATATTAGTTTAGGAATGTAATGATAAATTTTATTTTACAAAATCAGTCTAATTTCTTTTTCATCGCGCTCTTTTTAAAAATCGTGATTATTCAGAACACAATTTGCTAAGTGGTGGCAGTTCAGGGCCTCTTTTGGATTTTATCCCTTTTATTTAATTCTAAAATTTTCAGATACTCTATTCATCTTGATATAATAGTCGTTTAAGATTAAATTAAGTAAATTAACGATATATTACTACTAGTTATTGAACAAATTTAATAAGTAAGTATTTTATATATTTTTTTTGAAAATTTCGTGTAAAAAGTAAATTGACAAATTAATAGTGATGATCAATGATTGTATTATTGATTATGATAATAAATTGATTAATATTTATTTTAAGAGAGTTATAGATATTAAATATACGTTAAAATTTATAATTGATAAGAAAAAATGGATAAAAAAACTCCGTTAAATAACATTTAAAAATGATAGAGTATGTGGTGATTAATGGTATCCGTTATATTCTTCTATTGTGTAATATTTCAAGCTGTTAATAGATAATTTAAATTTTTTTCATTTTTTTATTTATCACGCCTTGTTTTATGTACATAAAGTACTATTGTATTTTGAGAGAGATCCGTTGAAAACCACTTTAAGTTGAGAACATTGTGAACAATTCTAAATCGATCATTTTGTACATGAAACGAATGTGATTTGATTATATGATTTTTTTAAGTTCATTTATTATGTATTATTTATTATATGAGGCTTGTTTTTATTTAGGAGAAAGCTCCAAAAGAGGCCCTGCACTATTAACACCGGTCAAAACTACCACGATTTTCAAAAAAAGTGCGATGAAAAAAAATTGGACTGATTTTCTAAAATGAAATTTACCATTACATTTCTAAACTAATATTATTATAAGACTTAGACTTGTGTGCGAAAATTACGTCATTTATCAAATGACGTCGTTTTCTTTATGTGCACAAAACAATATAATTTATTTTGATAGCCAAACGTTTCGCACACAAATCTAAGTCTTGTAATAATATTAGTTTATGAATGTATTGATAAATTTTATTTTAGAAAATCAGTCCAATTTTTTTTTCATCACACACTTTTTGAAAATCGTGATAGTTCTGACTTCAATTGAGTAAACGGTGATAGTTCAGAGCCCCTTTTGAGTTTTTCCCCTTTTATTTATTATGAGAGAGCCTCACATACTATCTTATAATCATTTTATCCTTGTAAATTTACTAGATTTTGCAAGTTTAGGATAATGAACATTATTTTTTCTGGATTTAGGTTCTCAGAGTAGTAATTTTTTTAGGTTTTTTGAATAATATTTGTTTGGTATAATGAATAGATAATGAACATTTTTTCAATTTTTAGTGAGTTTTTTTAGTATACATTGTTTTTTATGAATTTGAACGAATCTTTTTCTAAGATTGATTTCTCTGAATCAGAGTTATTTTCTGAGTTTGATGAATGATTACATGATAGTGAATATTTTCTGAATTATATTTTTGTAGAAATATTTTGTGAACACTATATGTTCAATGCCAAGAAAATCTGAAGCTGTATATGTTTAAACTCAAATTCATCTTTATTCGCTGTTCAATTAAATAAAAAAACACATGTTACTGTTTAAACCCAAAATTCACTAAAACCATGTTCGAAGTTCGCTAACACAAAATCATTCATCAAACCCGGCCCATAGAAAACTCGAATCAAAAGAATTCAAACTAAGAAAAATATTTATACAAATCCATACAAATATCAGAATATAAAAGAGTTCAACAAACCCGGAAAACATTCACTATCCCATAAAACACTAAACAAACCCATAAAATTCAAAATAAAAAAATTCAATTCTCAGAAAACATATTCACTACAAATCCAAAAAAATATTTACTGTCCAAAGAAAAACGGTCACTAATAACATGAGAAATGTGTTTATTATTTCCTGCACTAATCATCAACTCAGAAAAACTCAGATTAGAAAAGTCCAAACCCATAAAACCCAGAAAAAATATTCATAAAAACAAAAAAAAGTAGATATAAAATATGTTCAATGCCAAAAATTCTTTGTCAAACCAGAACATAAAAGTTCAAATCTGAAAACCAAACCAAGAAAATATGGTCAGTACCCATCAAATGTTCACTATCTCAAAACATCATTCATCAAACCCTGAAAATTTCAAACAAGAAAAATTTAACCCATATACCCCTAAACTAAAAAATTAGTGCACATCTAGGCCTTAAACAGCGTGACTAGTTAATTTTAAATCAGGGCAGATACTATAGTGAATGAGGAAGTTTTTAAGGTATGGTTGATGGATGATATATGTATACAAGAAGGATTGGATCTGGGAGATGGCGGCGGAAACAACAACGGAGGATTGGAGGGCTTGGAGCAGAGCGCCAGACTGGTTGGGGGTGCCATTAGAGTTGAGGTCGATTTGCATCTAGATAAAAAGTAGTGTGCGAGAATAATTGGGTGATTTTAAATGAGAGTTGAATGTGAGATAATTAAATTGAATAAGAATTAATTAGGCAAAATAAGGTGGAGTGATTGCATCTTCAAATTAGGTGGGAAATTTTGTGAGGTTTACTAAAAAGATAAGTAAACAAAACATAATAAATAAAGTTAAATAAAGAAGTCAGATACAATCGTTTATTGTTAGAATGTTTTATTCAGTTTTATCCACAAGTTTTTCAATTTGAAGTGATTCTTAACAGATCGTTCTTAAGAATATTGATAAAATATTTTTACTTCTTTATGCCATAGTTATTTAAAACAGATTGGAAGTTAAATTGATAATTTATCCGCTTTTGTATTGTCTAATTACGTACTTATATTGGAGATGTCATCAAATAGAAAATTATTGTGGATTTGAGATCTGACAAGAATAATTTTGTATTTGAAGTACATTAATTATTTAAATTAAATTTAGAGGCTTATTAATTCTACATTAATAAATAATCGATTCACCATCATGTTAAAGGGTTTTATATTGAATCAGTCGGTTTTATCTGTTTAAACTCAGTTCATTTGGAATCCGATAAACATATTTAAACTAGATCAAAAATCGATCAGGCTCTTGGTAGAACCAGTCATTCTAATTTTAATAATTATACTTTAAATAAATAATACATGCCAATATTACTTTGGAATCAATCTAGTGATGCAAAGCCAAATACTGCTAATATAATTTTTGTCATTTCAACAACTTTCCTCTTTCTTCCTTATTCATATCACATGACCAGGGCAATGAAAAAAGAATTTGTCAAAGATGAGACCAGATCTAGATTCATGTTATGCAGCACTTACCAACTCACTAAGTGCGAGGGGTGTTCAAAATTCGGTCCGGACCGGAAAATGATCCGGAACTGGACCGGAATGAACCGAATCAGACCGGACCGAAGGATTTCGGTCCGGTCTTCGGTCCATCAATTTTTGGGATTCCGGTTTCCGTTCCGGTCCGGTCCAAACCCGAAAAAATTCGGTTCGGACCGGAATGGACCGGTTTGGTACTTTTTTAATAAAAAATTTATTTTTATTAAAATACTTAAATATATCTTATTTAATATATAAATAAAATTATTTTTAATTCATATTTCTATTAAAAATTAATTATTTTTTTATGATTCCGGTCCAGACCCGAAATTTTCCGGTCCGGTCCGGTCCAGACCGATTTAAATCCGGTCCGGTCTTCGGTCCTCACATTTTCTTGATTCCGGTTCCGGTCCAAACCGGTTCCGGTCCGGTCCGGTCCGGTTTTGGACCGGTGAACACCCCTACGCGTTTGGTAGCCCGCATTAATAAGTAAGTATTATTAATGCAGGTATAATTTATGCTGGTGCTACTTAGATAAATATTACATTTACCTTGAAAATGCGTTTGGTTGAACAACCGAATAAAAATTATTTTACTTTAATACCCTTCATTGTTATTAAAAATTTCTTAAACTTAATTTTTTGACCACTGTACTGGTGTAGCGATGGGCTGTAAGTGGCGCATCAGTCGCGGAGGCTCTAATTAAGCTTGTGCTCACAATGACTTCACCCTGTTGTTGCTGCTTGTAAAATTGATCTAAACTTGTGGTGGTTTGAACTTCAAAGTACGAAATGTACGGCTAATATTAGAACTTCGGTTTATGTTTGTGTACTGATGATCCATAATAGCCACGACAGTGTCCAATTCTAGTTTGAGATTCAAATTCGAATCGAGCGATGTCGGATTTGACTAGCCGCTAGATGTTTCGCAAAGGCCGGTGCAGTTCAGATCTGACAGTTTCGACCGGCTACTATCACGTCTACAGATCTGGGTGTTTGGTTGGTAAAGGAGGAAGGGCGGCGGTGAGTCGACGCGCTTCTAAGGCGAAACTGAATCTACAAGCACTCGATGTGACTTGGATCCCACGATCTGCTGTTGTTGCTGTCATCCGAAGTGCTGCCCGGCTGCAGGCCCGTTTCTGAGATTTTGCGGGCCCTGGGCGAGAGTTAATTATGGGCACTCTATTTTATGTATTAAATAAATTTTAGTATAATTATTAATATAAGCATGTTTATAGCTCAGTCGGTTTAGACTATTAATAGTAGAGAGGAGGGTCAAGTTCGAATCCCACTTCTATCATGATTTTTTATAATATATTTTTAGGTGAAATTGGGCTTAGAAGGGCCCGACCCTGCGTAATTTACTGCTCAAAATGGAATCTCACACATGAAGGGATGGCTGAATTCCGAGCATGGCTAGTTGTCCCTGAATGTAACTAGGGCATGAGGGTGTATTTGGAAAGTTAATTTTGTCCTTTATCATGATCGGGATAAATAAACCCACCTCGTCGGATAAATAATACGTTGGTTAAAGAATAAAATTTTATACCTGCGTTATTAATACTTGTATTAAATATCCAACCAAACACCTTCAAACGCATTAATTATATTGTACGGATGATTATCCCGCCTGCCAAACGCGCACTAAAGACAAGACAAAATCTGTACTCATATTAAGTAGCGATTACCAACTGGACCATATCTTCATTGTCCACTGACAGAAATCCAGCAGCATAACGATTTTTGGCCACAACTAAATTTTGCTATCAGTCAATCAGGTATGAACTTTATTTGTGTAAAAAAAATTATTTTCCGATAGTTTAGTTCAGTATCTACTGTCTTAATTGCATAGGACATAGTTAGATGTGGGACAGTTGTTGCATGTTCTTTGTTCACTGCTTTTTGTTGCTTAATTTCTGTTATTTTTTTACTACAAAGGTCAATTTAATGTTAGTTTCAACACATATTGTCTTACGCAATAATTATTTATTTTAATAAATTATTTTGATGCATGAGTCTGGCTGTCTATTACAGTATGTTGGCACAATATCAGTTCAATATTTTCTGTAGTTGTTTAATAGAAATATCAGTTCAGCATATATATGTTGTCTTTCACAATATCTGTTGCAGCTATCTTATGCATCCGCTGCAATTGTTCAATAGTTAGTTGTTGTAGTAGTTTATTTTGGTGTATGAATCTCAATTTATAGGACATTGATGAATGTCGCAAACTCAAGAACTCTTGTTTTTAAGTGAGATTCATTGCTCTAAATATGTACGTAATTTAAAATAAATTTGTTCATTGATACATTTTTATTAAGGATGTTGGTTCTTATAGAGCAAATTTCAAAAGAAGTTTCATCTCATTTTTAGTATCAAGTTCAGGCTAAAATGTATAAAGTTTAGTTCAAAATAATATTGGTAATGATTAAGATCATGATGAATTGCTACCAATCGTTTGGTGTGAGCGCAGCTTGTTGTTTTCAAAGATGGAATGTCTAATAATTTTTTGTATTCAGCTGCGTTGAGTTATAATCTATGTGTAATTTTGTTCAGGATACCTGGCATTGTGATTTGTCGTTGTGTAATAAATTGGTGCTTCTTGCGGAAAACTATCATTTTTCTTTGTAACATGTGTGAAACTTTCCTAAATAATTAAATTTATGATTTTGATATGAAAAAGTAGACTTTGTCATGCTTGAAAGACAATATCAATTATACAGGGAAACTTTGTCCAAATTTTTGTAAAAATAAAAAAAAATTAAATGCATGGAAATTGTTAACGGTATATGCCTGACTTACATATTGTTGTCATGTTTGAAAGATAAAACCAATTATATAGGGAAACTTGTAAACACTGATAACAACAAGGTAGCAAAATTTAACATTCATTTAAGTGGAAAAACCTGAAAGATCCCAATTCACAGTGAATACATTAAACTCCTACTACTAACTAAATCTGCAAAAGCTAGTTTACACAGCATCTGGACATAATTCCTTAATATCACCTGTAGTTATTATCATCAACAACAAATCTTTATTAGAGAACATAGCTTGAATGCTAGTTATATAAAAATCAAGCTGTTACAAACTCCATAAAAAGAAGCTAGAACTCACTTCAAATTGAGGCGTCGACAATATGAGAACATCCACGCAAATCAACATCCAAAAAAATGAAAAAATGTATATTAAATTTACGTGACAACAATATGTAACACATTGAGATAAAAGACAATTCAATGGAGAAGGACATGTCAAATAAAGGTCCCAAATGAAAGCTGATAAGCATCATTGCACATCTGTGATAATTTCACACCCTTCACATAAATATTTTTAAACACTCATAAATATTATTGATGATAAACTGTCAATAAAGTAATTTGTCTGATTATACCTTCAAAAATTCTTAAAGCGTGGTGTTTCTCCTGACACTAAATCAACTTCAAATCAATCTTCACACAACCATACAAGATTTGAAGACATCTCGGGGACCTGTCAAATTCATCATAACAAACATGTATTTTTTATTAAAATTCCAAATGAACTATTGAACACATAAAATCACATGTGAAAGTAAAGAAACTTATCCCATGTTTTACATATTGAATATCAGATAACTCTTTTTGCTGCTTATTTTTCAGTTTGTTACCATTCTTTTTTATATATGTTTTTTTCTTGAACCATGATTTAAGTCTTTTACGTTCTTTATGGCCTCCTTCCTTTTTCACATGTCCTTTAATCTCTCGTCTATGAAAATGTATTACAAAAGCTACGTCGGAAATTGAAAATTTTGAAAACTTCACTTTACTTTTCAATTCAACAATTTTCATCAACACATATACTTGGATGAGCATAAACTCATATCCTTTTTCACTTTGAGATGCATAATCAGCTAATTTCATTAACTTTGGACAAATATTTCTGTATCTCTCTGTAATATCCAAGTGAACATCTTCGTGTAAACCACACCTATTATTATCTTCCACTTGTTATGAAGTGGCAACCCTTGTCCATCTTAAAATTATATATTTGCTTGGAATTTTGAATACAAAACACTAAGTCTAGTGTTCTTATAGCATGCCGACACAAGAAACCCAAATTTTTGAACTTTTTACAACCGCATAAGATGTCTTCATTTTCATGGTTGAAAGAGAATACTGCTTTATCCCTATCAATGAAGCTGTTTAAAACATGTTGACCCTTATGCTCATCATATGATGCTCATGAACATATGCGGAAGCATTATTACTTATTTCCATTATAAATAATTTGAAAATTTCTAGAGCTAATGAGAGAATGAAAAAAAAAAGATTGCTAACCATGGGCTATGTTTCTCTTGAACCATATTCGAGCTTCAAATCTTTGTAACACTTTAAACGCACAACCTCTTCAAAAGACTTGAACAACCTGACCATAGACAAAGTGCTTTTCAAATGTCTTTTTAATTCAGCATTATAACTATTGCTAAGTTATGTACTTGCATACCTAGTGAGACGACATTTTTCATGAAACAACTTGCCCATATTTCTTTCAATTTGAAGATGGAAAGCAACCATTTGTTACCTTCAACATATAGTATTTGGACATCATTATTTCACACACTTTGGAAGTCTCTTCACTAGTATAACCACACACACACTCTTTAAAATGAGGTAGGAAAGATGATTCGTCCTTCATCAAGTTCCCCAGATTTTTGTTAGTTGAGGAATGACTAAAATAACCACTTGAAAGATGCTACTGTCTCATCGTACATTATAGTAGCTTCAAAAATGGCGCTTAATATATGATGATTAAGTCTGAGGAAAACTCTAAATGGCCAAGTTTTTTGTTAGTAGAATATGTCGTATCAAAAGCAAAAACATCTCCAAATAATCTATAATTAATTCTCATCTTCGCATCAACTCAATATATGTTTGTGATTTGTTCCCTGCTGTTTAATTACATATTATAAAGAAGAATGGATTTTTTTGTGCAAAGTAGCTCAGAATACTCCCAACATCACCATACATGAACTCACGTTGTCCTTTTGTCCTTAAAAATTTTTTGTGCTCAAACTCAATGAATCCTGCACATTCTACTCCTCCTGCTCTTTTACTCATAAAGTCATATGATCTTCTAACACGTATGTCTGATGCATTTTCCATCCTTATTTTGTTTGCTTGCATTGCCGAAGTGTTACGTTATGATGGCATCATATGAATAGTTGCTGGTGTATGTAATTAATGGTTGTGTTTCAAATGCATCTCATAAACCTGGTACTTTCCGACGTTAGTATGTTTTCTATGAATCATGACTTTAACGTTGCATTCTATTCGTATTTCAGCCCATGTTTATTTTGTCTCTAGAACTACATCTTCTACTTTCAGTTTTCCCTCCTTATTGCATGCCAATATGACATTTGCAAGCAGTCCATCTACTGTGTTGATGTGGCTAGATAAAATGCGAGGACACAAACTAATTCATGTACCAAATTCATTCTAAACTATGATGCTTCTTTAACTGAGTCAAAAATCATCTCCACTTTCAGAATATAATTAATTGATTTGGCTTCTGTTAACAAACAACAACAAATAAAAAGTTCAAGATAATGACAATGAAACTATAGATTCTAGCTTATAGTCTAGAAACCACAACAAAATTTAGGAAAAAACTTCTAAAGGGTCCTGAACTACCAACTCTTACCTAATTGTTGTCCAAACTACCACATTTTTCAAATAAGGTGCAGACCGTTAGTTTCTTAACGGAAATATTAACTCTGTTAACCTAGGTCCAACATTGTTAACCAAAAGCTAAACCTGCTAAATTAAAAAAATAAATAACTATACATCCATGCCCTCTGCAACTCCAGCCACACAGTCAATTGACAGCACCACTTACTGTTAATCAACTGGCTTCTGCATACGGCCAATCTTCTAGCTCTGATTGACGGCGAACATCATCGATTCATGATCGGAAGCGGGAGCAAAAGATTCAACTAGCTTTGCTCACTAAACCACTTTCTCTGCCTGCCCACAGTTTCATCCCAAAACCACTAATACTTATACCAAGTCCCCACCGCTCATTACTCAGCTCACAAAACAACATACGATCAGTCTTTTATACAAAGTTTGGGAAACCCTGAAGCCGGTTGACCTCAAGATGAGTAATCCAAACAGATTATGGATCGCCGACTCAGTTCTAAAACAAGAAGAATACAATTTGGTTCACTATGAGTTTTTATATGTTGATAAGTTAGGTGTTAGATTTTGACAGCATTTTGATATAATGGTTTGATTTAAAAGATTTTGAGATGTCAAGATTTTGAAATTATTTTGATTTGTTGGAGTTTGAGTTGGCGTGTAGCTTCCTCACATTCAATGATTTAAGTTTTAATTTCATTTTTCATTTTGGTTTTGATTCAACTGCTGAGAGGGGGAGGTTTTGGTATAGACTTCAGTATTGTAGCAGGCTTGTTAACTTTTTGTTCATGTAATTGGGGTTGGTTACGTCTAACATTTCTTGAGATAAAAATAAAAATTAGCACTTGCGTGCTTGTTATGATAGTTGGCTCTGTTGCGGGAGGCAGGGGGTGTTTGTCGAGCAAGTCGTGCGGGATTTGAGGCCGCGTCTATCGAGTTGGATGTTTTGATAATATAGAAGTGGGTTTGGGCTAATCGCATTTAAATTGTTTTCGAATCTTATCAGAAAAAATGGCACTAGTGTCCGACCAAAGCAACTGGCTGAACTAATCAAGAGCGGTTCACGGAGGTAATGGACTACCAGATAAGAGACTAGAAGATCTGAGGAGATGGAGGATTTTTGCGGAGTCCACGTTAATTGTTTTTTTTTTAATGGAGTTATGAATCTGTTAACAGAAGTTAACTCACACTAACAGTGTCAAGAAAACTATCGGATTGCACCTTATTTGAAAAATGTGGTAGTTGAGACCGCAATTGAGTAAGAGCTGGTAGTTCAGGGCCCCTTTAAGGTTTTTTCCCTAAAATTAATAAAAGAATTTTTGAAATACTTATCTATTGTTCGTAATTCAAACGTACTGTAATAAGAAAATTTTGATTTTCTTTCCCTTGACTATACAAGTTGATGTTGTAATAATACATATCTTCTAACTACATCAATTTCATGGAATTGTATCTAATATAGTAACATTTTTTTAATATATTTATTTTTATTGATAATGGTCTAAAAAACCTAAGGCTCGGAGAGCCTACAAGGGGTGGCACGAGGCCTAAGGTTTTAGCTCGAGGGCCTACATGGGTCGAAATAGATGTTGCGCGAGGCCTAAGAATTTTGGCTCCAGAAGCCTACATGAGTCGAAAATAGGTGTGGCGCGTGGCCTAAGAATTTTGGCTCAAGGAGCCTACAATGTTATAGGGAAAATATGCAAAAGGGCTCAAAGGCCCATATTCTCTAATCATCCCGAGGAGGCCCGGATCTGGGCAGGAGGAGACAGACACCCCAGTCGATGCACTTGGAAAGCACAACGGGGACTGACGACTGACATCCAACGCGCCTCGGGACGATGGAGCACGCGGATCCACTACGCAGAGGCGACCGGACCGCCTCGGGAAGCAGATTACGGAGGGGTTGCGGAGACCGTTGCCAGTGACCTGCTGGGCTGTTGCAGCTAGGGGTGATCACCGGACCGGAACCGGTTTGGACCGGAACCGGAATCAAGAAAAGGTAAGGACCGAAGACCGGACCGGATTTGAATCGGTCTGGACCGGACCGGACCGGAAAATTCCGGGTTTGGACCGGACCGGACCGGTTTGGACCGGAATCATAAAAATTGATTAAATTTTAATAAAAATGTGAATTAAAAGTAATTTTATTTATGTATTAAATAAGATATATTTCAGTATTTTAATAAAAAAAATTTTATTAAAAAATTACCAAACCGGTCCATTCCGGTCCGGACTGTAATTTTCCGGGTTTGGACCGGACCGGAACCGGAACTGGAATCCCAAAAATGGATGGACCGAAGACCGGACCGGAATCCTTCGGTCCGGTCCGGTTCGGTCCATTCCGGTCCGGTTCCGGGTCATTTTCCGGTCCGGACCGGATTTTGCTCACCCCTAGTTGCAGCCTCGCCACGAAAAGATCCCGCTCAGCACAGTCGGGATCTGGCGCCCTAGGGGAGAAGGCCGACACCGGATTAACAAACCTTGCGCCACGGGGGGCCGTCTTACGGGCTCTCCGGCGTGTGGGACTTCAAGCTCCTACGGCGGCCAAACCTTGAGGGGCGAGATCTGGGGGTAGCGGTGTAGAATTGTCGGATCCACACTCAAAACCAATTGGCAATGAGTGGGGGAGCCCAACTTTATATAAGGATCACTTAAGAGCTTCCACTGGGCGATGTGGGATAATACCACCATGCTCAACAAGGGGCCGCTGGATGGGACGACCGAGATGAGCACTACCCGGAACGAGCTGGGGAGGGGCTCCGATCTGGTGGTTGAAAGCACCAGAGAGGCTCCTCAAAGCGGGCGGGCACTGCTCGGTCGGCGTCTATGGTGGCGTCGACGGGGACTCCCGGTGTAGCAGAAACCACCGGCCGAGGCTAAGGTGATGGCAGGCTCCGGGAGGACCCAGGCGACTGATAAGGCTAATGCGAGGAGACCTCGACAAGGGGCAGGCATCAGGTAGGGCCGGCGCAAACTCGGCTGAAAACCGAGAGTCTCCAGTTGAGTCTCCTGAGGGTTATGGCCGTGAGGCCTAGAAGGGTTTGGCTGTGAGGCCTACGGTTTGATGGCGCTAGCCGCTCACTGCTGGGTCCGATCTGGCATGCCGAGCGGAAGAAACCTTGTCGCGCGTCCGGCGAAGACGCCGTGGATGGGGATTCAGGCCTCCATGACCGGGTTGACTAGATGGCGATGGCTTTCGCCGTTCGAAAGACTCAGCAAAGGACCACGACGTAAGGCTAGGGCCGGTGAACTAACGGGGTCGGGTGGTGGGCGGCGGAGCAGTGGGTGTGCGAGAAGGAGGGTCTGCTCCTCCACCGCAGGCTGATAGTGAGCTTTCCTAGAGAGAAGACAGAGCTTTTTGATCCATGGAGGTGTCGACTACCTATTAATGCCACCTAATACAGTAGCGTGTAAGTAAAACTTTCTTTTCACACAGCAGAACAAAGATGTGAACAAACTTAGTAGATTCAGAGAAAAGATTTGAGAGTAGAAATTGAAGGAAATACTACCATGTGGACTCACATATTTTTCCAATCAGCGGGTTCAGAAGAAGACCATGAGAAGAGAGAATATCGGGTCAAAAACTGAAGGATTAAAAAATATGGGAAAGCTGTCGATGGACATTGAATATTGGCGCCACTTTTTTGCTCCTTTAACGATGTCCGGTTTTTCTGATGGACATTTGTAGATGGTACAAATTATTAATTCTGAAGTCAGAGGAGCCACAGGTAGCGTCAGACACTTGTTCACATGGTGAAGCTTCCACCAATTAACATATCGGACCAAATGTACAACCAATAAAATCCTTTCAACATCGAATCTCATTCCCCTTACAAATTACTACCGCCTAATTGTGACACTAATGTTGCTAATAGACAATAATAACGCCGCAATTTACCAATCAGATGGTCGCCTCATTTATAGTGTTGGTGTACTTAATCTCATGAATTATAATGTTTTTTGTTTCAAAATTAGTCTTGGAGTACTTGAATTAAAAATTTATTAAGTACGGTACCTGATTTGAAATCAGGTGAAAGTACAGATAATGTATTTGTAATTTACCCTAAAAAAAAACACAAAAAATGTGTGCTTATCACAATTCAAAATTTCCGCATTTAACTACTTATAATTTTCAATTTTCAATCATTTTCTAAGGGTCAATGTCTGTTTAATTTTTTTTTAATTTCTATCTCTTAAATATTTAATACAATTATAAATCAGATTTCTATTTTTTACATCACATTACATAACAGCTCATCTGATGAATATAAAAACTCATATGTTGAACTTAGTAAATATGAATGAGTATTTTAATGAAAAAAAGGCAAAACAACGTCTTTGCGAGCGAAGAACACCCAAACATTTGCCTGTACAAACATGACACGCACATAAAAAGACATGTCATGCATATGAACAGATATATCAACGCATATGTTAATTACTAATAGGAGGAAGAGGTTTTTTCGCTCGTTGTTTTTTTAGGGTGTGTTTGGTTTAGGAAAATTTAGTGGAAAGAAAAATTTGAGTAAAATTGAATTTCTCATGGAATCAATTCTATTTTCTTTTATTTGGTTTGAGGTAAAAAATGATGTAAAAATGCTAAAAGGTTCTTTATTTCAAACAAATTTTCATTTATATTTTTCATCTAATTTTTTTTCTCATTTTCACCAATTTTTTCCTAAACCAAACACACCTTAACGTTAGCCGTTTATGATCATATTTTGTGTAGCATGAATCATTTATAATTAATTAGGGCATATACAATTAATCGGATTCGCACCAAGTCGCATGCATTTTGTCACTATTTACATTTTCGTTAGTTTGGCTCCAAATTGTTTTGTACGTATCGAGGTAAATGCACCGCTGGCTGCTCTCTCCCACCTCCATGCCTCCTAATCCTCACTTTCATCAATCAAGTGTTCGTGTCGCAGGTTACACGTATTCAAAACTAAATAATTGAGTATGTTGGTCGGGGAAAAATCCAGAAGGATTTTTCAATTATTACTGTTTATTCAATTAGGATCAGAACTATCATAATTTTTAAAAAAGGTGTGATGAAAAAAAATTGTGACTTATTTTCTAAAATAAAATTCATCATTATATTACGAAACTAATATTATTATATAAGACTTAGATTTGTGTGTGAAAATTACATCGTTTGATTATCAAAAAATGTAATTTTATTTATGTGCGTAAAACAATATAATTTATATTTGAAAAGACGTAAATTTCTCGTGAAGATTGTACGACATTACACACACCATATAATTATATACATGGTCCTACTTTTTCAATCGTAGCTTTCAAGACACGTTTATTGTTTTGCAACAGTAGCATTACAATCCATGATCCATAAACCGGTTTAATAAAACTCATTATTGGGTACCATCATTACGTACAAGAATTGAGAAGCTCAACAAAGTCTCCGTCTTGAAATTTAATGAGTTTGATTAATAAGAAAAAAAAATGTAATGAAAGTGGGCGAGGTGAAACGTGTCACAATTTGAGAAAGAGTGAATGTATAATGTTTTAAAAAACACTTTTTTTTAATTTCATGTGCTATCTGTCACGTGTGCCACTTACACTCTGCAAATTTTTGAATGCACCGAGATCACCCATCTAAATGAGTGCTCTTGCTTGAAAAACGATATCATTTTACGTCGTTTGTTAAACAACCCCATCATGTGAACTGTAAAAATTAAATAAAAATCCAAAAAGTTAAAAAAAATCAAAAAATGAAAAGGTATTATTTTGATTCAGAAAATTTTTAATAAAAATAAATTTTAAATTTTATATTCATTATTAATAAATATGCTCATTAGATGAGTTGCTATACTCATAAAAATTTGATAATATGTGTTCAACAAATGAGCTGCAATATTCATTAGATGATATGTTCATCAGATTTGATAATATCAGATGAACTGATATGCTCATCACATCTACTGATATGTTTATAAGATTAGCTTCCTTTGCTTTTATTGATTTTTATTATACTATATATTCATCAGAGAGCTGCTACGTTCATCAGATTTGATAATATGATCTTTGAATGATATGTTCATCAGATTTGATAATATGTTCATCCGATGAGCCATATGTTCATCATACTGATGATATGTTCACTAGATGAGCTTCCTCTGCCTTTGTTTATATTTATTCTATTATGTTCATCTGATGAGCTGTTATGTTCATCTAATGAGCTGCTATGTTCATCTAGTTTGAAAATATGTTCATTAGATGAGTTGCTTTGGTCATCAAGTTTGATAATATGTTCATCAGATGAACTATTATGTTTATTGGATGATATGTTCATCAGACTTAATAATATGCTCATCAGTTAAACCGATATATTTATCAGATGAGCTTTCTTTATTTTTGTTAATATTTATTCTACTATTGTCATGAGATGACTGTATGTTCATTAGTTGAACTGATATATTCATCAGATTTGATAATATGTTCATTAGATGAGTTGTTATGTTCATTGAATGATATATTCATCAAATGGGCCGATATGCTCATCAAATGAGCTTCCTCTGCTTTTGTTGTACTATGTTTATCAGGTGAGTTGTTATGTTCATCAGATGAGCTATTATGTTCATCAAATGTGCTGTTATGTTCATCGGATTTTATAATTTATTTAATAGATGAGCTACTATGTTTATCAAATGAGTTATTATGTTCACCAGATGAGCTATTATGTTCATCAAATGTGATGTTATGTTCATCATATTTTATAATTTATTCATTAGATGAGCTACTATGTTTATCAGATTTGATAATATATGTTCATTAGATGAGATGTCATGTTCATCATATATAATAATATTTTAATTATAAGAGCTACTATGTTTATCAGATGAGCTGCTATGTTGATCAGATTTGAAAATATGTTCATTAGATGAGCAACTATATTCATGAGATGAGCTGTTATGTTCATAAGATTTGATAATATATCATGCGATGAGCTACAATGTTCATTAGACTTAATAATATGTTAATCAGAAGAGCTGTTATGTTCATCAGATGAGCTGTTATATTCATCAGATTACCTGCTATGTTCATCCGATCTGAAGATGTGTTCAGCAGATGAGCTGATATGTTCATCGTATCTAATGATATGTTCAACAGATGAGCTTTCTTTTTATTTTTTATATTCATTAAACGAGCCGGTATATTCATCATCTACTATGTTCATCAGATGAGCTGCTATATTCATCAAATGAGCTTCATTTACTTTTATTTATATTTAATCTACTATGTTCATCAGATGAACTGCTATATTCATTAGATTTCATGATATGTTAATTAAATGAGTTGCTATGTTCTTCAAATCTCATGATATGTTCATCAGATAAGTTATTATATCCATCATATGATGAACATCCGTACAATTGATAATTATATTTATTCATCTGTTGAACATAGATATTTATTTGATAAACATAGATTTCTATTTGATGAACATAGATATATTTTAATGAACATAAAAATTTAAATTTGTGAATTAATTTTCGGTATTTGGATTTTCTATTAAAGTAATATGTGGAAAGAGAGAGTGGAAAAAAGAGTGATTGAGAGTTTACATCTATAATCTGGTACAAAATATTATGTGACATTACTAAAAAATAATTAAAATAAAATATAATTAATAAAGTCAACACACGGTTGTTTAATATTCAAAATGGTTGGTCCAGATTTATTCACAATTTGCCCTCTACTTAAAGTATTCATAACTGACCCACCCTCTGTGTGTGTATGTGTGAAAAATTAACACTATCTATCTAATAAAAAGATGCATGTATTTAATTTGAAGAATGAGAGAGAAAGACCTACTTGAAATTTTTGGCTTTCCTGCTTTGAAATAATTAATACAAAAACATTATGTATTTATGCAAGTGTAAATAGTCTTGGACGGTCGTTTCAGATAGTTATCGAAATCGGAAACTAGGAAATCAAGAGCCAAATTAGGAATGTTCTGTCCATAGCTTTGTTGTGTCATCTAACAAAAATCTGTCGAGAATTAAACTTCAACCTCGATCTTAGAAAATTTCAAACAAATTTTCCTATTTCTGTAGTAATTTTACTCACTCAAATCGGATGCCATATGTTAATGATATCGATCTCAAACGTTCACTACTACAGATGAATATTACCTCTACGCTTATTTGCATAAGATAATATTTAAGGTAATTTTAAGCTACCATCGTATTAAGTCCAATGTTTGAAATGTCGTCTTTAATCAAAACTTTAACGGCGCTTCACATTCAAAACAACCGTTTAATGTAAGAATTTTCGATGGCGTTTCAAGCTCAAGTACATCGTCTAATGTAAGCACTTTAGATGACACATCGTCCAATGTAAACATTAGAAGGCACTTTTGATCTTGAAGCACCTTCTAATATCATTTTAAAATTTTAAAATAAATTATTTGTTGAGTTTAGATGGTACTTTGTGTGTAGATCATGAACGTCGATCCAAGAGTGAGTAAGTGAGAATGAAAAAGTTGAAGAGGTCCATGAGTGTCTAATCTCACTGTCCTCTGAAGAGATCCATGAGCTGCATTACGACAGTGATGCAAGGATGTATCAACATGGTCGTGAGCGTGCTGATGAGCAGAGATGACGAAGCTGAGCTGATGCTAAGGTTGGACAGGAGAACGCCGACTCTGGCTTGCTCGAGAATTTATGCCGTGTAGTAGAGGACACCATTACCAACTTCAGAGATAAACAGAAATTTGATTAATAAGTGGAATTGCAACTGATAACTAGTTTTCTTAGAAAGCAAGTGGCAGAATACTTGTTGAAGGATCTGGATGCAATCGCCGATCGTGTGCTTCACTCCAGACTCGAACAGGTCGCTTCGATTAGAGTCAGCATGTGCATACAATGATAAGCTGAAAAGATCGGATAAGGAGAGATAAAATGAGCCATCTGCAGGCGGGATCGACACTTATGATGGTGAAAAAATAGAGTCGACATTGAGTTGCATCTATTAACTAAAAGAGAATGAAATAGAAAATAATGTCATATATAAGACAATTTGTTTCATCGAGTTGATTACAACTTTGTCAATCGTTGATAATCTCAAATCTGACGGTCCGTAGATGAATCTTATTTTTTTGGTATCTGAATATATAAGGCAAAGTATATCTAGTCGGTTTTGAAAATAAAATATTAAATTTGACTTTAGAAAGAGCTTGACTTAGAAGCGCCTTATAAAGTGATGCACTTTAGAAGGTGCTTATAACTTAGAAGGGACATTCTAAAATCATTTTAACTTTAGAAGGCGCTTTAAGTCATAAGCTCCTTCTAAAGTGACTTAGTCTCTAACTTAGTCTCTAATTTAACCTCTAACTTAGCCTCTAAATTAGCCTCTAACTTAGCCGGTATGTTACAAGCCAAAGAGACTATTCGGGTAGGCTAACCGATAGATTAGCCTATACGGTCAATTTCTCAATTTTTTATCACAACCAGTACTAAAATTGGTAAATTAACCGTTCAATATCTTAATGGATAGGTTAACCTTCAAGCTTCATCTTAGCTCTATTTTAATAGATGGTGCGTACAAGGCGATGCTTGAAGGCCGTAAGCGCCATCTTATGGGTCAACATTATACGAAATCTATTAAATATAAGTGTCGTCTTAAGTTAAGGTGAACTTTCTTCAGCATTTGGTACTTATGAGCGCCCTGTTAAGTTTAAGGAAACGAAACAATATCATTTTGCTTAATTTTAGATGGTGTTTAATACCGATAAGCGTCATCTAAAGTTAAAGCGCCGTTGTATGCAAGCGCCATTGTAAACATAAATTTTATAAGTGGTTGTTAGTAATGTTATCCCAATTTTAGGAAACAGGTGTGCGTCGCACGGTACTCAACTTATCACCGCTCGCTTAAAATATGCGCGGCCACTACTGAGTTGGCGTCCCCGACTTCTTTCTTTATCTCGCCGTTTGTCTTCCCTTTGTCACAACACTGCAAGCGCGGCTATAGTCCTAGCGTGCGGTGTGCGCTCGGTCAGTCAGTGACTTCTGAACATCAATACAATTCTGTCCGTCTTTTGCTCTAAAAACTCATGTTTTAGTACTTTTTTCGTTAAGTCTTAAATTTTCTCTGTAATCTGAAAGCTAGCTAAAATAAATAAATAATAATCTCAAACGGTCAAAAATCAAGTGAGTTAGGTATAAAATAAATTAAATATTTTTGATCTCATTAAATACTCACACTAACTCTTGATCGTCCTTGAGTAAATAATAAAACTTAATGAGTGTGCAACAACACACTATTACATTCCATGTAGGTCAGCTTTAAGTATCCTTATCTTACAAGCTATTTACCATCCAAATTTATAACTCAATTAACATGATAAATATCTAACAAACAGATATGATAATGGAAGATTCATCAACATTAATCTTATTAATATTTTTTCAATTTGAACCTGCCTTCCCAAGCAAGTGCTCTTCTCCAGAAAACTCAAAAATACTAATGAAAATGACATGAACATGAAAGAGTATGTCTTACTGGTCATGCAAAAATACTACCTACCCTTCATTTATCCGGTATATATACGGATATCCGAACCGTGATTTTGCTATATGTCAGTGTGATATCAACTGGCGGTTTAGGACACAAGCTCATATTTAGAGAAACTTAAATTTTTACAATATAAGGCGGTGGTTCTCATATTTAAGCACTGTCTAATGTTTCAGACTTTAGATGGCGCTTGTAACAAATAAGCGTCGTCTAATGTATGCTCTAATTTAGACAGGGCTCAGAACTTAAAACTTAATAAGGTGTTGGAATAGACGGTGCTTATGAAGTGCCGTCTAATATCTAATTTAAACGTCGTGTTGAGTGTTTTCCATAGTGGTGGTCACACATTAATTTGGGTCCAAAACATGAACTAAATGCACCCACTAAATTTGGACGGAATCATAAGCAGTTCAGATTACATCAAACTAGAAATATTCAGTTTTAGACAGGAAAATTGAACTGGTTTGGACCCAGTTAATAATAAAACAAATCTATTACCCTCAAATGGATACTTTGAGCGAGAGACATAAATTTTGGGTCATTTAAGGCCTGATCGGAATTTTGCAGTGACTGGATCAGAAATCAAAATTCTTCGATGGATCGATAACCAGATCAAATTTAAATGTCTGGTCTAATTCAATTAATTCTGATTCTGTTCAACGATCATTTTCTGATTTGGACCTAATTTTATACACCCTAACTGTGGTTCAAGACAAGATGATATATAATGCAAGGAAATTTTAACTTTAAAAATAGATGTAAGCTACAAGACAACAAACAAAAATGAATTGAGATAATCCGTGAGAGAGATGGGCATGCATTGTAAACCACATAGAAATGAAGCAATTAACACATCTAATAAAAGTCAGATGAGATCTAAGCACATATCACACAAGACACCAATATTAAATAATAATAGGAATCTGTTCCAGAATTGCAAAGTCAAAAACACTTAAATTAAAACGATGCAGTTTTAATTTGCAATTGTCAATCACTATATGACATATGTACAGTTAAATTAATTAATATTATTTAAATGAAAATCATATTGTTTTTCTCTCAAACCACTCTAATTTGCAACAAAGTTATTACCTTTTTTATTTGTCATAGTAATATATATGCAGGGGTAATACACGGCTTACACGAGACAGAAATAAGACTTCCACAAACAAAAAATAAATAATAAAAAATCAAAACGATTTTTGGTGCGTTTACAAGATTCAAACACCTGTCCTGTTGATTGAAAGTTACCACTTCGACCAAGCATTGATTAAGTAATCCTTACATTACTATTCTTTACGTATGAACTGGAGCTTAAGATAACCCTAAACATGCACCGATTAGGTTAACTATATGCTTGTTACTAACATAATGATTCATATTGGAATCAGTGTTCTAAAAGGCGTTAGGCGGTTCTAGACGGTTGGCTTGGGGCCTAGCGACTAATCGGCTAGGCGGGGATTAGGCGGAAGGATTAATCGGATGATTAGGCGGAATTATATATATTAATAATATATTTAATAATTAATTATAAAATTATACTTATAAAATTTTATTTTATTTTATTTTAAAAATAAAATATATAAAATAATTAGGTGCTAGGCGGGGCGTTTTTAAAACACCCAGAGATTAATCGGCGCCGAGGCGGCTAGGGGGCCGCGTTTGAGAAGAGAGATTGGAATGCATCATAATCGTAGGTTAGGAAAAACGTGCGTAGTACTGACACTACAAATTACAATCACCCAATTTTGTCTTATCTACAATAATGTTGTTCACGCTCCGTCCTCTTTAGTCCACTCGTACTCATTTCATAAGAGAAAAAAAAAGAAATAGGAACTTGTGAATTTTAATTTGTTAGAATTATTGAGGCTGAGCTTCCCTGCATGCTTGGCGCTGCTATAAATAGAAGAGAGGTTCAAGCCAAGAAGCAACTCAAACCACACTACCTGCAATACAACATACTTATTTCCTCCAACAAAAACCCTAAATTAAGATGCCTGCTTATGTCTGCTTTATAAGCTCGGGAGTACTTCCCACTGCCACCACCCTCAAGCCTTGTTCTTTTTCAACTTACAACAACAGCCATCATGTGTTGAAGAGGGCAAACAGCAATGCTCACCCTCGCACCATTACCTGCAGCTCGAGTGTTTCAGGTCATCAATATGGATTAGTGTTGCCACCTGCAGTACCCCAAAATGGTCAGAAAGGCGATGTTAAGCCTACCCCAATAATTATTAGACCTGACGAACTCCATCGATCCAGTTTCCCTAAAGACTTCATTTTTGGAGCTGGAACTTCTGCCATTCAGGTCTGTAGTAAATTAAATATTATTTCTACTCACAATAATAAAGAAAACGTGAGAGACACACTAAAGTGCTGTTTCCTTTACTGTAGATCGAAGGAGATGGGACGGAGGGAGGACGGGGACCAAGCACGGGGGACTTCATAATTGATGCAGCTAACGGTGGAAAAGGAGTTGACTCCTACAACAAGTTCAAGGTATAACATATATATGAACTCTTTCGGTATAATAAATATATATTAGGTGTATGCATGGTTTTGTGTCAAACATCCACTGATCCCATTTTCATCATCTTTCATAAAATTTACTTTTTGCAGGAGGACGTGAGGCTGTTAAAGGAAATGGGAATTCCTTACTACAGATTTTCCATTGCCTGGCCTAGACTTTTACCAGGTGCTGAAAAAACAAGCAAGCAGAGACAAAAACCTGATTGCTAAGTCATTTTACCTCTATTAAAGAAAAGATAACAACGATCGAACTCCACATATAATAATGAAAGCAAACAATTAGAATATAATGAATGAAAATGATCTTCTTGCGGAACTGAATACGTAAAAGCGGATCTAAATCAGAGGAAATTGCATTGGATGCTTACTGTATATGCAGATGGAACTTTGGACAAAATCAACCCAGACGGCGTTAATTACTACAACAATCTTCTAGACGAGTTGGAGAGAAATGGTAACAAGGAAAAACCCTTACTATTATTATTATGATAACGATTTTTTCTATTTTTTAGGCATGCAATATAATAAGCTTCTTCAAGTATTGAGTACGAGAACTCTCTTCTGTGAAACTCCCATGCGCGCTTCAATGGACACTTGGCGCCATACATTACGAAGTTATCATTTTTTTGGTTACAACATGCAATAATATTAGCCCTGATCTCAAAGCATTTAAGCTTTTGAAGTTGCTTTATGTTTTATTTGAAGGTATAACTCCTTTTGTGACGCTCTTCCACTTTGACCTGCCTGAGGCGCTTCAAAAACGATATAATGGGTTCATGGACAGAAGAATCATGTAGGAAATCTTATGATGATCTTAATTTGTATACCACAATATTTTTGTCCTTCATATATTATATATGATGCCCATTTAAATTTCTAGATTATTATTATTATATTGACTGTTAATTTGAACATACGCATCTTTATTGTTTGCAGACAAGATTTCAGCAATTATTGCGACTTGTGCTTCAGGCTATTTGGGAATAGAATTAAGCACTGGATGACAATCAATGAGGCGGCAGCCTTCGTCATCTTGTCCTTGACAGCGGAACAGAAAGAAGATCCAATAAACCAGTTTATAGTCGGACACCACATCCTCTTGGCTCATGCCGCGGTAGTCAAAAACTACAGAGAGAAGTACCAGGTACGACATGTCAATCTCGTGTGAACTCCTAGCTAAAAAATACTTAACACTTTTTGATCTATGTACGTATTATTCGACACTGGCCGGTTTTCCTTCAACTTCTTTTGCTACCCTCAAACAGGCGACACAAGGCGGCGAGTTGGGGATGGCGATAATCTCCAAGTGGTTTGAGCCGAGATCGCTAATGTCCCCTGATGATCAAGAGGCTGCAGATATAAGCTTTGATTTTCTGGTCGGATGGTTAGTACGTAGAACTCCATATGTATGTGTATATATATATATATCAACAAGGATGTTTTGAATTCATAAAAAAATGGAAAAGATGAACTAATTAAATAAAACATTGTTCAACCTGAATACAATTAAGGTTCATGCATCCACTTAAATATGGAGAATACCCACACCACATGAAGAAATGGGTGCGCGGACTTCCAGAGTTCTCGGAAGAAGAAAAAAAGAGCCTCAAAGATTCAAGTGATTTCTTCGGAATCAATTACTACACCGGTGCATTTGCTCAAGCTGTTCGGAGTGGCCAGATGGAGCTTACTAAGGGAGTTACCGATCTTCGATATCTGATTGTCGAGGGAGGTATATTTATTTTAATTTCAAACCTCAATTACAATCACTTTTTTTATTCAATGACATTGAAGAAATATATAATCCAAAGTAACTAAACTTATCTTTTTTAGCTGAGAGGGACGGGGTGCTTATCGGACCAGCGGTAATTACAAACTACCTATGATGTTCCTAATTACTCTTAATTAGTCTCTTTCATATATATTAAATAAACGTTTGTATAGTAGATTATTGAGTGGTATTAATCTCTGAATCCGTCCTTAATTAATTATAGGCCAACGGTAGTGATCAAATCTACATCTACCCGGAAGGACTACTAAAACTGATACTTCATGTGAAAGAATATTACGGAAACATAAAGATGTATGTTACAGAAAATGGTAAGTAATTAAGCTCAGAAGACTCTTGCTTCAGACTTATCTTGCTTTTTCTTCTTTCTGAAAGTATATGGACAAACGATCGAGATAACCCAATTTCCTTGTTCATTTGATTAATCAACTAACTAAAGCAATCAACCTGATGGCGTTCATGTGTGAAACTTTCTTCTAGGATGTTCTTCATACTCTAAGATTACCATGTCCATTCCGGAGGCAAAAGCTGCAGGGAAACTCTCAGAGATTGAGAAAGAATTGAACGATGCGCAGAGACTTGAATATATACAACTCCATCTGCAATCTCTTCTTCTAGCAATGAAGTACGCGTGTCATGGTGCCCTAGTTGTCCTTAAATATAATAATTCACACCATACAAATAATTCTAACACTATACTTTTGCACTTATGACACAGCGAAGGAGCGAATGTGCAAGGCTACATAGTCTGGTCCTTATTGGACAACAGTGAATTCGGTAACTATGATATCCGATTTGGGTTAGGTTTTGTGGACTACCATGATGACTACAAGCGTTATGTCAAAAAGTCTGGCAAGTGGTATGCTGGTTTTTTGGCACCAAGGCGAGAAGGCAGTGGCATGAGGCCAATATTGATGGACAAAGCTACGGCTGCAATTCCCCAATCTTAAAGACCTGCAGGACCAAAGAGACTAGTATGAAGATAATTACATTACTTGTACTGTGGTTGGGGTTCTCTGTCCTCGTGTTCCTGTGCTACTTTCCCCTAAGGTAACTACTATTGCAAATAAGTGAGAGCAACAAGTCTTGTTGTTTCCTTGTCTCGGATAAATAATGAATAAATAGTTTCCCTGTTAAGTGAGACTATAGTTGAGATGTTGTTTCAAAATTTTCCTACTATTGCAAATTGTGGAGTGTTTATGCTTCTGGAGTCAATATCATGTGTATCAGCGTCTCCACAAACAATATGCTCAATATTGTAGAATTGTCAGATCCACACTCAAAACCAATTGACAATGAGTGGGGGAGCCCAACTATATATTATGATCAATTTAGAGCTTCTACTGGGCGATGTGCGATATTGCCACTATATATGCTCAACAAATGTAAACCCTAGCATTATTGCAAGTTGAAAATTATTACAAATATAAGTGTTGCAACACTCTGACATTTTATCTGCAGGTGCAATTTGGGGTTAGAGGGATTAATTACACAATTCATTAAAAACCAAAACAGCAAAAATTGGTTAGAAAATGTACACTTTCCTCTCACGAGAAACCAATCTAATATAAGTTAAGAGTTCCGGTCAGTTCTATCCCAACTCTAGTTTCTAGTCAGGCAGATTCTGATATTTTAAAGGCTCTTGGGCGACACCGAAGAGTTATCCCTTCTCAATTTAAATTTTTTACCACACTTTTCTTTTAAAATCGTGCTAAAAGGTTTAAAAAATATTTTTAGATGATAAATGATGTTGTTTGGGAACATTACGAGGAGAAATTTTATTCCCCACATGACCCAAATAACTTCACATGTGGGGACAAAGTGTTCATTTTGGCCGCTTTAAAGATATTAATTAAGAAAGTGTTATATTTATAAAGATAATTTAAAAGTTTATCATCACGGACGATGTGGTTATGAAATTATGCAACACAAACCTATTACCACGCTTTTGAAATGAAAGTGTGGTAAAAGATTAACCGATTATAAGAGAAAAGCGTGGTAATATGATTTCAACGAACGCAACCGTTTTGGCCAGAACCTATTACCACGCTTTACCTTAAAAACCATGGTAATATAGGTTCAACAGTTGTGGTTTTGTTTTGAACGTATTATCACGCTTAATTAATGAAAGCGTGGTAATATGTTTAATAAATTTTTTAATTAAATATTATTCTTTTTTGATAATTATTTAATTAAATTACAAATTTTGTCAACACAAATGATGTTGTTAGGGATCATTTGAGGAGAAATTTTGTCCCCTAGCACTATTAGAATTTTTTTTTGTTGCGGATCAAATTTTAACCATAACAGGTCCGATCTTCATCCGAAAAAAATACTTTTTCAAGTCATAACCACAAATCCGAAAACGTACCTCAACAAAATCCGAAAAATAAATTTACGGATCAATTTTCGGAGTTATTTCGGGATTAGGAGAACAAGATTAAAAAACCTTTAAAATAGAGTACCATAAGCGGATATTTTTCGGACTTATCGGTTTCATACCCTTTGGAGGACCATGAGCGGACCACTTTCGTAACATATGCACACATGTTTCCAGCCGGATTCTCGGCTCAATTTTAAAAAAAAACTGAACCTCGTCCACATGAAGTCCGAAATAAAAAAAAGCAAAAATGGTCAGCAAAGAACTCGATAATTAAGCCGAAATATCGCAAATGAATAAAAAAAACCAATCCGGTATATATCCAAAAATAAACCGAAAATATAATCTAAAAAATAATAATCCAAAAATAAACTGAAAATATAATCTGAAAAAGGAATAATCTGAAAATAATTCAAAAATAAATAGAAGATTAATAAACTAAAATTTAATCGAAAACAATCCGTTAACATTTTTAATCAATATTAAATTCGAATGGATGCCCGATATTTGTCTGAAATCAGTCCGAAACAGACCGAAAATCTTCCCCTCCGTGTTTGCCCCACGACCAGTCCGAAAATATAAACCCAAATATATGCGGAACTGATCCGAAACGGTTCTGAAAAACACCCGGACTATGATTTTTTAGTCTTTAAACCCTTTACAGTCCGTGACAGTTCCTTCAATTATCTGACATACATCCGAAACTTATTTTCGGACCGTTTGATGCCCAATAATATTAGTCTGCAAAATTGTCTGATTTTGGTAGTGTCGATGACTCAAACAACATCACCTATGGTGACAAAGTTTTGTTATTGTTGGTAGCTTCAAAGATACTAAGGAAGAAGCAGTGATATATTCACATTGATAATTTATAAGTTTATCATCACCGACGATGTAATTTAGAAATCATTCAACAAAAATCTATTAAGAAAGCATGGTAAGAGGTTAATCTTAGTTTTACTATTACCACGTTTATATTAAAAAGCATGGTAACAAGTTTAAAAATGATTTTTTAAATTAGATATTAATCTTATATAATTTTGATAATTATCATCGATTAAAAATGAAAATAATAATTTAAAATAATGATGTTGTTCCAAGGCACATCATAAATCCTAAAAGTTAATTCTGCATACTAATATTTGAACAATAATATGATATCTATCTTAGCTTGATGCCTATACATAATATTATTAATCTTATTAACTTATAAATCATACCACCACTATGCATGTAGGAATCAATTAGTTTATAAATTACAATACTCATGTAAGATTATGTCGTCGTAGTTCCAAATTTGTTGTGAGCTTTATGGGAGGGTTCGGACCCATGATGATGTGTGTAAGGCCGCACCTTCTTCTCTTTGGCATTTTCTTTCCCCAATGTTGTCTGTCGTGCAAGTTTGGCATCGTGTCGCTGCTTCTCGAGGATATGTGAGATGTGCTCTCGCCTGACACTATTACAGTTCAGGACTTAACATCACGCTTATTTTTAGACTTTTACCATATTTGTCAAGTATGGTGAATACAACTGTCGTAATTGGTAAGGTACAGAGCGTGGTAATAGAACACAGATCTATCACCAAGCTTTTAATTTGAAAGCATGGTAATAGGTAACAAATCTATTACAACGTTTTTAATTGCAAAGCGTGGTAATAAGTTTGTTACTATTACCATGCTTTCAATTAAAAGCGTGGTAATAAGTGTCTTACCTATTATCACGCTTTTAATTTCAAAGCGTGGTAATAAGTTCTTTTTTTAATTTCTAAAATTCCAAATACAATTTTATATAAACAATTTAGACAAAAAATTTAAATTTACAAATTAAATATATTACATGTTTCAACATCTCATATAAAACATAAATTTACATACAATAAACCTAGGCAACAAATCCGCTAGCTACAGGAAATCTGGTGCATCTCCATAACATGCGCCGCAATACCCTCTCTTAATGCATCGATCTCGGATAACTCATTAGTTGCGAGACCCTGACAAAAAAACTACAAATAATGTAAATAATTAATACTCGTAATTATATTGTACTTAATGATTAGATTAAATTAACATATATAATACTTTAGACTAAAATTGTACCTGCTGTATGCTGAATCCTGCCACGTCTGGCTTGGAGGATAAACCCTCAATGACGTGGTGCATGTTTCTACATAGTATCCGCTCAACTGACTCATGTCGCGGACACTATTAAAATTTCTTCACATTAGTTTTTTATACAAAACAAAAGATAAAATATATTATGGACTATTAATATTGAAAATATATCATCACTAACTCTCACGTGACTGTAGCTGAGAATTTGCGCCATCGTTTCATACCTCTGAATATATTTAAAAAATAGCGACGTCGGTTAGTTGTCAGAAATAAAAATGCACTCAAAATTTAAAAACATAAATATTAAGTGAACTAACTTCTCCAAAAACTTCACAAGACTATGGTGTGCCATTGCATTTACAGGAGTTGAAGTAGTAGACGGTGGACTTCCTCTGAAAGATGACGGCAAAGATCCAATGACACCTTCAAAGCAATCAAAACTTACACTTTCTGTAGAATAACACTGTTTAATAAACGTACAATACATAGAAATCACTTAGGATGCGTCAGAGTGATAAGGAAAGAAGTAGCACACAGTAGAGTTAGAGATATCTCCAAACTGGATCCGCCGGTGCATGTAGGCCAATCTAACCTCAAAAACGGCACCAAACTCCCCCATATGGTTACAATCGAAAAATCTAAATTTTCAACGAGACTCTAGGAGCAGAACTTATAAAATAGGTATCTGCATACACATTTAAGTTTGAATTAAGTATATTGACAGATTTGTTAATTACATCCCATCGGTGCTATTACCGAAATCAATACATGTTGTATGCAGTGACGCAAGACTGTGTCATTTGCTAAACTTTTAAAAGATCAATCGCATCATCGACACCGAATGGTGATGAAAAATCAAAACCAATGATATCAGGTGTCAGAGGGAGGATCAGTGGAGTAGATGTCAGATAAGTCCGAGCTAGCCCCAGGAGCTGTCTTATATGAAACCTCAGTCATGGAAACTCCTCACTTTTTAAATCAGGAGCAGTCCTCTCATGTCAGTGATGATCGTCAAAAAGCTAGATGATCAACCTTAATTAGTAATCAGATGTTTTATTAGTTTTTTTATTCCACTATAATTTCATTTTGAACTTACCCTCGCGTCAAGCTCAATCAGATGTCGGGGTCATGGAACGATCTGATTAACTAAGTACGTGCTCCCACTTTAACAAAACCCAACTCATCGACTCGACGACTATCGATAACACGACACCATCCAATATAACGTGCTCTATTAGGACCTTTAACGGATCCTATGGCAGAGTCTGGTAATCATAGACTCTGTCCCTCAAGACTCCCAACGGCTGCGAGTCTCCTCACATCATCGGGTGCGACACTCTCTAACATGTATAGCGCGCACTTTCTCCCAATCTATTTAACATAATATTTATTATTACTTTAACAATTTTTTTAGAATTAATGTAACAATCACGATACATTTAGAATTCAAGTACTTATGTGGGAATGTCTGTGAATGGATCAACTGGTTGTAAAGATTGTGAAAAGTGTGAAGCAGGTTGTGACAGGTGTGAGGAGGTTGTGAGGTAGTAGGAAAGGAGTCATCCCACCAAAACTGGATATCTATCGGTATATCTGATAAATCTTATGTGGGACACGTCGGTGAGGGCTCTGATGTAGCGTCATGGATGAAAAGTAGTTATCTGTCCTCAGCAGTGAACTGCTAGAAGTCGTTGTAGGATGGGGACGCGACTCAACTGATGATGCTAACTGGGATGCCCGTCTCGCGACATCCTGCTCGTACTAGTCCATACTGACATAGTACTTACTACCCTTAGTCAATTTCATAGACCAAAAGTTACCCCGAGTCCACGTGTTGGACTTACCACGGACCCGATTGGGATATTCTGACGAAGATTGTGCCTCCGCCAAAATAATTGGCTACTACATAGTTCATCCTAAATAATTGATGATAGTATCATATAAGTGTAGATACACCATATGTACGTGTATCAGATATGAGATTGACTAAAAAATAACATTAATTAAATGAATTATAATACGTTCAGCTACCGCGACAACCTCCGGAGTAGTGTCCTCGCACGTGCCCTTCTTGCGTTGTCCCTCATTGCACAGGGTATCCCGTTGAATATCTGAAATGTGAGTCAAAGCCTCCTCTCAGAACACGCCCTGCTCCGCGACAAACCACGCCCTCTCTTCCTCAAATAATATCTCCTTTGAACCACCATATTCATGTCTGGACATAGTGGTCAGAAACTTATTCATCTTCTGCCTCTCTTTATTTGCCTCCAAGATAGGCTTCTTTAACGGATCAGACTCACGTCTGACGAACTCATCCCACATCTACATTGTTGCAATTATGTATGAAATTTATGAAAAATTAAATATTAGTACCAACATGTAAATATCATTATCTGTTGATCAATGTAATTATAATATCATACGGGGGATTCACCCTCAAATTCTGGATGCTCGATATACCTGACCTCAATCCATGGTGCCACCTTTTGTACTGAACATGGCATCAACATGCGATGGTGAATGTTCTTAAACACAGTCTGCACTCAATCTATAACTCTAAGCGTTTGCATCTTATAAAATTTAAAATAAAAATAATGTAACAATAATACTCACTCTAACTTGCTCCCATATAGCATCCTCGAGATGGTCTGACACCTCATGCCATTTGGCATATCGTAAGCCAAGTACTTCTCGGGTGCTAAAATGCAAGTAACTTTCGTATAGTCGTTCAATAGCTCCTACGGGCTCTCGCATCGTAGGATGCCACGCTACAATCGCCGTCTATCCTCGGTCACGCATCTGCTGCTGTCGTTTGCAGCGCGTCGGGTCGCGATAACTTTTCCTTCTCTCGGAGCCACTGCCTGAAGCCCCATCAAACCTCTTACATGGACCCATATCTAATATAATGAAAACTAATTAGTTTTATAAGAAACATAATGTAATAAAATCATTATATAAGACATATGTAGGAAAAACTAAACAATTATCAATCCACAACCCTTCTCGTTATCAATTCTTATATAAACCTCCAAATTATCATCTTCGTCATAGTCAGGCATCAAAATTTGGTTCGTAACTAGAACTATGTCATCAATCTATTCTTCATCATCTCCAACAAATGTATGGTGTTGTTTCCCTTCTAAAATTATGAATGTTTGTTATTCAACCCGATCGGGGACATAAAATATCTGTCTACACTGTTTTGCCATGACAAATGGATTACTCCTATAGCCTTCTCGTCAACTACGTACAAGTGTGAACATAAACTCATCTTGATCCACGTATCTGTTGTCATACTAATGACATTTGAACAGAAGAATTGACATACCTCGAAAGTGTTGAGCTCCCAAATTTCTTTAATTACCCACAAAACAGTCTGTCATCTGCATCACTGAGACTCATGCCACTATTCTGCATAGTGTTGTGACCGTCTTGTACGTCAGTGTATAATAAATAACCGTTGATGATGTACCCACTCCAAGCCTCAACAGATTTGATGGGGGTCGGTTCAAATAAGATAATTTATCCGTTAAGCTCTCTGGATTTGTATTCAACAAATCTTCCACCTGATCTCATAACCAATTGCTGAAAGTTGAATTGTGTTCCCTTTAATCCACTTTTGTGTTCTCCACGGCCATTTCTTACGAAGGTAACTAACGTGCTCCATAATGAAATTTGACGTCTCTTGCACATTGTGAAGAACACAAAGGTGTGCTTTTAGTAGTTCGTCCATAGGGACTACCTTTGATTTTTGTCTGATATGTCCAGGCCCAAGTTCATCCGTTTTCGAATGGTGTAAAGGAATTCCTACTGACACAGTATTTCGTAGATAGTCAGTGCAATATTCAACAACTTCCTCCGACATATAACCCTTGACAATACTTCCTTCGGGTCGAAACATATTTCGAACGTAACCCTTTAGAATACTCATATGACGTTCGAATGAATACATCCAACGCAGGTATATAGGTCAGCATTCCTTCACTTCTCACTAGATGTACAATGAGATGCACCATTATGTCAAAAAAATAAGATGGGAAGTACATTTACATATGATGGCGATAACATCTGATTATAACTTATCCAGCTCCATAATAAATAAGTATTTCTTGTAAATGACACTGAAAAAGAAATACAATTTTGAGATTGTGGTCCGAACTTTCTTTGATAGGATTTCTCTAATTTCTATAGGTAGAAACTGTTGCATCAGAACGTGACAGTCATGAAATTTCATATTTTTGCATCTTGTATTCTTTCATAGATACAAGCTTCTTCATGTTTGATTAATATCCATGAGGAACCTTGATATCGTGCAATCACTTACAAAATGCTTCACGCTCTTTCTTCGATAGAGTGTATCAAGAAGGTGAAAAACATTTCTACATGTTTCGGGGGCCGATTCTTTCCTCAATCCAATCTCAACCATGTCTAATTGTGCGCTCAAACTATCTTTAGTTATACCCTTTATGTCCAACAACGTACCGACTAGACTGTCACATACATTCTTCTCCACGTACATGACATCGATGCAATGCCTGATGGTCAATGTCTCTCAGTAAGGCACTTGCAAAGGATGGAACATTTTTTCCACACACCCTTCACATTTTGTCTTGACTATTTCCCGAAGACCACATCAATTTCGGACAGCTTTTGGAGGACCTCTGATCCGCTCAATGGGATATATTCAGTACGGTTTTCAACGGCACCACTAAACTGTTTCTTTCTCCTTCAAAAAGCATAATCTATTAGTAATCATTTCTATGATCCATGTAACTATAATTATGACATTCTCGCAAACTAATCAAGCTATTAAATTTTTCGCACAGGGACAAGCGTTGTAACCCTTCATGTTATAACCTGAACGATTAGCATAAGCAGGAAAGCCGTTTATTATACGAAAAAACGTAGCCCGTAAATTGAATTCTTGTTGTGTGAAAGCATCGTACACCTTCATGCCTTATGTCCATAACAACTTCAGATCATCAATCAACGGCTGGAGATACATATCGATGTCATTCTCTATATGTTTTGGATCAGAAATTATCATTGTTAACGTGACATACTTTCTTTTCATACACACCCAAGGCGGAAGGTTGTAGATAATCAGTAACACCGGCCATGTTCTGTGTTGGCTGCTGATATTACCATATGGATTCATCCCATCAGTGCTCAATCTCAATCTGATATTTCTTGAATGAGCACCAAAATCTGAAAAATTAAGGTTAACCATCTTCCATTGATTTGTATCAGCGGGGTGCCTTATTTAGTCATCGATCACTCGACCTTCCTCATGCTATCTTAAAAAATGTAGCATCTCGTTTATTTCCAAAAAGCTGATGAAATCTTGGTATAGGGGACGTGTACCTTATTGCTTTAACAGGGCTCTCATTGTCCTTACTCTCGTCAACGTCTTTTCGCTTGTAACGAGATGCATGCTTTGTGTATAAGATATTCAGAAAGATCTTATTACGGTCCTTGATACAGAATGCAGTCATTGAGACACGCATGTATCTTTTTAACACTAGATCCCATTGGAAACAATACTTTTTTTACATCATAGCACCTCCTTGTTAATACGTTTCCTGGCGGTAGCATCTCTCACAGCAGCACCAACAATTCCGTAAAGGACTTATCACTCCATGAATGTTTGGCCTTCAAATTATATAATTTCAAAATTGTAGTCAACTTTGTTAATTCTTGGTTGCACCCGGGGTATAAAGGAGCCACGGATGCGTGCTTGATCGGGTCTTGTATATGTCCTGTACTTTCATGTAAATTTTCGTTTATGTTGCCGAACATTCCTTGAATGTTATCATGTTCCACACCATCATCGATATCCAAATCAGCAATATCCGCGCAGCTTGGTCTAGCATCCTCTTTCCGTGGCCGCTTTTCACCAACTTTCTCTCCATAAAAATACCATACAGTGTACTTCAAATCAAAACCGTTGATGATGAAATGAGTATGAACTTCTGATATCGTCAAACTAGATATCCAGCACTTCCTGCATGGACAATTGATAAAATTCTCTCTAACTCTTGCAGCGTGTGCCTTAGCAAGTTCACAAAATTCTGCAACGCCTTCATTGTATTCGTTGTTCAATCGGTTAGTTGTTATCCATTGAAGACTCATTGTGCTTCTCACTAAGAGAAGGAGTGGGGGAAACATATTTTGACCTAACCTATGCACGTTGGTTAACAAATTAAAGTGCGCATGTATGAGGATGCAAACGTTTCATGATTAATTGAAACGAATCGACGCGAAATAAGGAATGTGGCAAGGTTAGCAAAAAATTCTAAGAAATCATAACAAATCAAACAACAATCTAAAATTCCTATATAATCATAAACCAAATACTTAACTACATTAATTTATATAGCCAATCTAAATCAAACGACAATCTTATTTTATTGTACCCATAAAATTTATAATTACATTGAAAATTAAATAACTAAATTTCTTAATTTAAACTTCAGAAATTTACTTATTTCAAATGTAACTACACATAACATTAATTTAAACCTTATCCATTTCTATGTTTCATATTAAAACGAACTAGCTTTACTCCTCATAGTCTGCCCATTATTCCCATAAGTTTTTTAAGATACACTTTGTACTATTAACATTGCATTCTGCAGGCTAGATACCAAATCCCAAACACCATTTCTAATAAACCGCTAGAGCTCCAATTGCATAGCTTTTATCTAGCTTTCATTCTGAAGAGCTTGATTAGTTTTCTTAGGTTCCAAATGAGAGTTATGTTCCTACAGCTTAACCTTGGCCGGTCTCTAGTTCCTCTTCCTTCATCAACTCTCTAGTAACCTCTATAATAGGATGCTCTTTCTCCATTTGACATGTTAGTTCTCTGATACTCCGATATTCAGCTCTAGACTCAGTGAAATCTGTGTCCACAGAATTCCTAGGCTCAGATTCCACTGTCTTCACATCATGAGTGGCTTCTTCATTCAGAGCTTAGATGAATCTTGATCTCTTCTTCTGAAAGTATCTAATTCACAGTCTTTGAGAATGACAGTAGATGAACCGGCCATTTGCACAATCTTTTTGTTATAGACTTTATTTGCAATACTATTTGATGAGCATCCCATGAATAATCCTTTTATCACCTTTATCATCTAGCTTTTCTAGATAGTCTCCGTCATTCAAATTATAGCAGGCACTTCTGAATAATGTTAAAGTAACTCAGGTTTGGCTTAGCTCCCTTCCATAATCTTATGTTGGTTTTCTTGCTGAATGCCCAAAGAATAACTCAGTTAAAAATATTGCATGATACATGCATAGCTATTGCTTTTTTAAAAATAAAAAAAATTATTTAATGTAAATTACAGCACGTACACCCGACCACCAAAAGATTCGAACTCTGATAGTGAAAATTGTCAGAATTCACCCCTCACTCATTTTACCACCAGACCACATCTTGATGGCCATGCATAGCTATTGCTCAAAATCTGAGAGATATATTATTTGCGTGCAGCATGACTCTAGTCATTCTCCTGTGTAACCTTCTTCTTCCTCCCAAGAACACCATGCTTCTGAAATGTCTGTCGTGTAGAAAACTCTTGACTTATACCAAGAGACTTGCATAATAAATGCAGACTTCTCTAATTCCTTGACATAATCACTTTGAACCTTGTTAGTCTCCATCTCCATTCCCAGTCTGATGCATGAGTTGTTGAATACTTGACTAAGTCGTAGACTAATCTCTCAGAAAGTCCATTCACACACATACAAACACAAATTTCCTTCCACCAAGACTCTCTTGTTGCAAAGGACACCAAATCCATACATATGTAGCAATTCCATAACTTTGATAGTTATAGGGTAATAAAGTTATACATTTTCAGAAAAGAATACATGAGAGCATCAACGGAGATAGCTTTAAGTGAATATAAATTTGTTTTTTTGTACAACTTTTAACTTAAAAACATCGGATTAGAGCTACAACTTCAAAATCCCAAACACTAAGCATAGCAAAAGTGATTTTCACAATTGGAGCAAACACTTAAACTAAACACAAATCAAATTAAAAACAAAATATTAATATAAACACTTAAACAGTCCTCCTGCGTTGATGATCAAATTCAATATTAGCCGAAATAAAATATGTTCTTCCTGTTACACTAAAATATTCAACCTTCGCTTAAGTTGACAAGAACTGATCTGACACTGGCCACACAGAAAGATTAAATTGGTAATGCCTCTGATTTTCTGTTCAACAAAGGTCCAATTAACCACTTTTATCATATTATATATTTGAATGAACAAACTTTGTCTTATCCAGTGAAACAACCTACTGGAGATGTCATTAAATATGGAACTGGTGTGGGTTTGAGACCCGACAAGAATATTTTTGCATTTCAGCAAATTAATTATTTAAATTAAAATTTCATGACTAATTAAATCTACATTAGTGAATAACCGATTCATCATACTTGAAGGATTTATATCGAATCAATCTGCTTGGTCTGGTTAAACCCAGTTCAATTCGCTATTCGATAAACATGTTTAAATCTGATGGAAATCTGGCGATCGAAAGTGCCGGTCCGATTTTAATTAATATGATTCACATAGATAATACATGACAACATTACTAAACGCATGTTTGGTACACCGTATTATTTATACGTGTATTATTAATATCAGTATAAATAATATCACTTATTGGGTATGTATTATTAATACGCGCTCTCAAAGGTAAATTTTCTCTCCCTGCATTATTAATATGTATTTTTATTATGTACCAAACACATCACCATGGTATTAATAATACTATCCCAATTTTTAATACATGCTACCAAACATGTGCTTAAAAAAACACACAAAAGTAGCGTATCGACTTTTACAATTTTTGCAATTTTTTAAGGATCAATGTGTATTTAACTATTATTTAATTTCTATCTCGTAAATATTTAGTACACTTGCAAATCAGGTTTTTATTTTTTACATCACATTTCATGAAATTGCTAAATTGGCAATATTTGAATATATGATAGTTAAAATCACTTTCTACTTTTTTTTAAGTGAAAACGGATATAAACTCGTGTTGTTTAGGTAAGATATCGGATAAAAAAATATAGTTTTTTTTTTATTATTTTAGAGTTCTAGTGCGTTAGGGTATCAGAGTTATAAAGTTTCTTTAAGTTTTAGAATTTTTAGATATTTTGAAATTTTGTGGTTGTAGGTGATTTTAGGGTTTCCGGACACTCAGGGTTTAGAGTTTAATTTTTTAAAATTTTTAGATTTCACTGTATTTAGGAATGTCTTAAACCTCTTAAAAACTTAAAATGAAATAAAGAAATCATAATGATGTTGTTTTGCACTATTTCTTATCTAAGTTTTACATATGATGTCACCTTATTCTGCAAATTTATAGTCATCATTCGAACTCAACTGAACTGATCAAAGTAAAAAGTTATCACGCTCTTTATCTTCCCTCATGCTTCAGTGTTTTCATATTTCGAGAAATGACAATGATCGCTAGACCAGACTGCTCGGATCATTAAAAATGCAGTTGACTACAAGACATTATTAGTGTTGTATATCAATTCATTTATAATTAATTATTTTCAAGGTGGTGGTAAAGTAGTAAGGAGTCCTGTCTGTCATTCTCAAGATTATGGATGGGATACATGTGTATTTTTTTTGTATTTATTGTACCTAATGTAAAAAAAAAACTCATTTATAATTAACTATGTGTGACTTTTGAGTGTCTCTTGCAGATAGTCGCGTAGACGGGAAAGAACTTGTGCTTGCCACATCATATAGTTGTCTCATGTAAGTTTGACGCTGAAAATTGACTAGAAGTCGGCGTTGGCAAGATGCCAAAGTTAGAAGAGATAGAGGAGCTAATTAGTGGAAGGCTATGGAAGAATAAGAATTGGAATTCGTCATGGTAGATGCAATCTTGCTCTTGATACAATGAAAAAAATTGTAATGCCATTGTATTTTTATATGATTGAAGAGTGCATAAATTATATATATTTATAGGGATATTAGTAGAAGTAATTAAATTTTCATGATTATAGAAGTAATGGAACATCATAAATGTCGAAGTAACAAAAATGACATGAATATAGAAATTAAGGAGTCCAGAGATCAAAGGCCAAGGAGACCATCAAGACAATAAAATACCAAAAAATGTGTCTAACACTAACATTGAGAATGTCGAGGTTGGTGATAAACATATGAATCAACTGACACAAATTTTTTTAGAAAAAACTATCTAAAAAAAAAAGAAAAGGGCAAGCAAAAAGGTTGCATCTGTTGAAAAGACTGCTGAAAAAAAAGATATTACAGGCCAATCACAAGCATTACTACACATGAGTCAACTAAATGTTTGGATTCAAAAAGTATTTGTTGGAGTTGAAACTGTGGAGATCTTTTACAAGGCTAATAAGCTTCTATGTCCCTGATGTGGTCTTGGAGTTCTACACGTACATGAATAGAAGATGTGCTTTAAGAATGAGAATTTCAATCGAGCTTACTTGAAGGGGAGTTGGCACACCTTCAGCTCAGATGTGATCAATGCCTATGTGAAGTTGGAACCAAAACATTCAGCTAGGTCAGATAAACGTTGGTGATACCAGATCTTACATAGAATAATATTTAAGTTTGGCCTAATCCAATTCATCGTTCGGGCGTATATATTAGTTCGTTGTAACGTTTATAAGGCCATTGCTGTAAAGAATTAGATATCGGATCTCGCACTCCCACTGTGAGTGAGGATCTGCAGGTGATATGCTCTACTGGGATATATAGGTAACAAGAACCCTTCAATCTGGATTGGATTATTTTTATTAAATATTGTGTTGTTGAAGGAACCAAAGACACCAGTATAAGCAAGATATTATCTTCTCCCTACCTGATTTATGCTATCCTCAAGTCTCAAGGATTTGCGAAGCTGATATCTGAAAAAGATAGATCAGGACACTTTATCGCGATCCCACAACTACTCTATTTTCTAAAGAAAGAAGGAATAATTTCTATAAAATATGCACAAGGAGATGAAACCTACCTGGAAGTACAGTAGGTTAAAGAAAGAAAAACTGGAAGGGAAGTTGTTGGTGTTGGGGGCTATGGTTGAAGACTATAAGATCAAGTCTAGTTGAACTAGAAAAAAGAATTTGATCTAAAGATGAGGAAGCTAAAAGTTGAGTTATCTTTTGTCATTATTGCCAAGCTTGTTACAGTGATGCTTGTGAAGTTACCTAGATCTTTAGGTGCTTCATAGTTTGAAGGTGAACATGATTAATTGTTTTATCTACCTTTCCGGTTGTTGCTTATATATACAGAGAGAGAAAAGGTTCGGTTGAGTACTCTTTTTTTGATGTGAGAGTTGAGAATCCACCGAAAACTCGTCACGTGTCTCATTACATGAGGATATTTTAGGGTTAATTTGTTTGCCAACCATAAGCTGCCACATGCCCCAATATCAACACTCACAAATCAATCTCTGACCGCCACGTGTCTCACTCATTCTTTCCACATGTCACACACTCTCTCCCTCTCTCCTTACGCAAACCCATTAATTTTTATTTTTCAGTTCTTAAAATCAATTTATGTAATTATTTTGATATTATTTTTATAATCAAATTTCATTATTATTTATAAAAAATATAAGCTTTAATTTAAAATTCATTTTAGATATATTTTTTTCAAAAAAAAAAGTACAAAGCACAATGTACAAAAAAATAAAGTTAAAAGTTCATAGTACTTTGTAGTTTGTACTTTGTGCTTTGAGCTTTGAAATATGAAATATGAACTCCAAAATATGAACTTTATGTTTTGTACTTTGAACTCTCGTACTTTGTGTTTTACAAAAAAAAATTAAAAACATATCGAAAGTGATTTTACAAATGAATATGAAATTTATTTTTTTTTAAAACTATCAAATTAATTATATAAATTGATTTTAAGAATTAAAAAATAGAAAGATAATGCGGCTGACATGTGACGGACACGTGTCGGAAAAGTGCATCTTTTTTCTTGACTATTATACCCTCACCCTCCTGAAATTGTGATACATGTCCTATCTCACCTATCCCCACTACCATCTGTCACACCTCTCTCATCCATTAGATTAGATGATTCAACGTCTCATGTATAGTTCTCAATTGTCACATAATATTTGGTTCTCAATAAAACTTCATGTATATATGTGTGTGTATATATATATATAGAGAGAGAGAGACTCAATTGGGAACCCCTTACATAGTGAGAACTTGGAACTCTCCTAAAATGCGTCACGTGTCTCACTATATGAGGAGTATTTTAGAGTTAATTTGTTAGTCAATTAGAAACTGTCATATGCCCCACTACCAACACTCACGAGTCAATTTTGGACTGCCACGTGTCCCACTCACTCATTCCACATATCACACACACTCTCTCTTTTTACGCAAACTCATTAATTTTTATTTTCAGTTCTTAAAATTAATCTATGTAATTATTTTAATATTATTTATATAATCAAATTTCATAATCATCCATAAAAAATATAAATTTTAATTTAAGATTCATTTTGAATATTTTTTCAAAAAATTAAAAAGTAAAAAGTAAAAAGTAAAAAGTAAAATGTATAAAGAAATAAAGTACAAAATTCATAATTTTAAGTTACACATGTTACACTTTGAATGTTGTACTTTGTACTTTGTGATTTGAAATTTGAAATATGAACTTTGTACTTTGTATTTTGAACTCTTATGTTTTGTACTTCACAAAAATAATTAAAAATAATGAAAATGGATCACAAACTAAACATTATATTTTTTATAAATTAATATGTGAAATTTGTTATAAAACTATCAACTATCAAAATAATTATATAAATTAGTTTTAAGTACTAAAAATAAAATAAAATAGATTTGCGTAAAGAGAGAGAGAGTGTGCCACACATGGCATGAGAGCGAGTCGCAAATTCTCGGATGCTCTGGAAGTACCTACTCTCGTTTGCGACGTTGTTTTTTTATGAAAATGACGTCATATTACGTGTTACACGTTAAACACAATGCGCTTGGCCAAAACAACTGATGAATATATAAGCACAACTAATGAATATAGCACCACAACTGGTGAATATAGAAGCACAACTGATGAATATTCACCAGTTGTATATATAAGCAACAATTGATGAATATAGAAGTACAACTGGTGAATATATAAGCACAATTGGTGAATATAGAAGCACGATTGATGAATATTCACTAGTTGTATATATAAGCACATTTAATGAATATAGAAGCACAACAAGTGAATATAGAAGCACAACAGGTGAATATAAAAACACAACTAGTGAATATAGTAGCACAACTGATGAATATGATGAATATTCACCAGTTGTGCTTCTATATTCATTAGTTGACTTGCTATATTTATCGGTTGACCTGTTATATTCATCAGATGATTTGTGCTCAATATTTGGAGAAATGAACAACTGATGAATATAGAAGCACGACTGATGAATATTCATCAGTTGTGCTTATATATTCACCAGTTGAGGCAGAAACGAAAAAATCGACGTCGTATTTCATTAAAATCAAAACGACGTCGTAAACGAAAGTAGGTACTCTCGGAGCATCCAAGAGTGATTGAGAGTGAGTGGCGCACGTGACGAGTTGGTGGAAAAGTGTTGTTTTGTCAGATCATTCTACCTCTGCACTAATCGTGACACATGTCTCATCCCACTACAATATTTCTCAATTGATTTGGACCTTTGATACGCAGATCGGATGATCATGGATGAGAGTTTTCACTTCTCATACAATATTTGGTTCTCCATTGAACCTCAATAGATATCCGAATTTAGGATTATGGTTACTATAGTCTAGTCAGACGTGCTAGTTACTTTAAAATAGAATAACAGAATGCTGATATTGGATACTTAAGACAACACTGGCTCCGATGGCATAGATGTTGGATGGACTGAATTGCATTAACAAATTGGTGTTAGTGTATGTATCTATTACTTGCACAAATCTACTCAGTGACTTAGTTAGTGTTAAAAATTAGTGGATACAAATTTCAAAGCTCCGCAGGTTTATAAAACCATAATGTGTTGAACTGCAAAAGGGGTTTGAGACCTGATTGGTGGTATATATTCTAATATCTAATAGACATCAAACATCATACTTTTGATTTTCTTCAAATGTGTTTCCAAAATTTGTGGGAAATGTTGTACAAGTACTACTATTCACAGTGATCGTACAAATGAAGAACTACATTGTGAATTATACTTAGAAGCTAGTCAATTACAATAGATTCACTTCTTCAAAATTACTGAAATCTGTTGATATACACTTTGCTTCCACTATTGTGGTACTAAAAAACTTAAGCAAGCATTATAAAATAACTTTTAAAAGGAGTTGTAATTTTTAACATGAAGATGGTTGAAGAATTAATAAATTTTTTAAACAAAATATTATAGATGGTCATTGGTTAGACCAAGTGACTTACATTCTTGATTTTACCGGATCAGTCTGCAATAGGAGTGTGAATGGGTCTGGTCCGGACCCATTTGGAAGGATCCAGACTCAGACTCATTTCATTCGGATCCGGACCCAATAATTTTATAAATATTGGATTCAAACTCATACTCATTATTAGGACCTGTTAGACCCAAAATCAATTCTTTTAATGCTCAAGTATCAAATAGAATAAATAAATAAATATTGATTTATAAAAATAATAAATTATAAAAATATATGTTTATATTTAAATTCACTTTAAAATAAAAATATTTTTTATAAAAATTATTTTTTAAACAAATAAATTTTTTATTTTAAATTTTTTTAAAATATTTTTAATTTTTAATTTTTTTAAGAAATATTTTTTTATTTTTAACAATTTTTTAATTGTTTTTTAATTTTTTTAAAAAATATTTTTTATTTTTTTATTTAATATTTTTATAAATATTAATTTATTTTAAATTTAAATAGACTAATTATACAATCCAAAAAAATTCATTATAAGGATCTAAATGGATAGACCCTAATGGGTCCAAGACCCAAATGGGTAGACCCAGATCTTTAGAAAACGGGTCTGAGCGGGTCTGGATTTGGGTGTACCCTACCCAATTGACAGCCCTAATCTGCAATACGGTCAGAGCATGTTACATTGGCAAGCGATTATCTACTTTAGTCTATGATATGTGGGATTTCATTATTGAGAAAGTGAATTTGATAATTATTAACAAGAATTGAAACATATATATTAGTTCATTCTTTCGACATTGTGTGTGAGATTCTTATTGATCACAAATTGTTGAAGAAAGAATAAGATCATTCTTTTATTCCTTCCAAGTGATCGGAAAATAAAGAAATGGTTAATATATTCAAGATAATTATGTATTTACAAAACATTTTCTCAATTCATCTTATTTCATCAGATTCAGGATGTGATATAGTTTCGAAAGACGAACCGGACATGGACAGTTCCAATAAGATTTCAGTCTTGAACAAAAATCTATTTTTTGATTTATTTCATCTATTTCATGATTGGAACAGGAGGGACACGAATTACACCATGATTTTGAATCAGAAGAGAGATTTCAAAAAAAAAAAAATAGATCAATTCATTCTATCAATAAACGGGCCATATCTGATGTATCATAAGGGATTTGTCTTTTCGATTAATTTCTACTAATTGGATCAAAATCAATTCTTGAATGAGGGCAGGGGTGAATCAAAAATAAATAAATCTTTATTGGTTCTACCTCCTATTTTTTATGAAGAGAATGAATTTTTTTATCTAAGGATGAGAAAAAAAAATGAGTCTGAATCTCCTGTGGGAATGATTTGGAAGATCCAAAACCTTGATCGATGGAAAAAATAGTACACCAGTTTATTGTCAAACTCACTCATTAAATTCAAGATGACCAAGTCCTCTTTTAATGTAATTTATAATTTCATAAATTCATTTAATTTGTTCTGAATTCTAACACCTATTAATTCCACAGCAACAACAAAAAAATGTTAATCTTATATATTTTATAGTGAAGAATGGCTCCAATGTCATACCACAAGAGTTCTTTCTCATTTAGATGATGAAATCTTGAATGAAAGAATGAAATGTTCTCATAAATTTGGTAGTGATGATAAATAATATACCAAAATTTTCAATGGATTTGATAAATTTAATAATATATCTAGAGGTTTAGGAGATTTTAAATTATCTCTCTCAATGAAACTTCGAATATCTAAAAACTTAATGGTTTAATTTTGATTCCAAAAAATCATTTTCTTTAGGCTTTAGCTTTTCAAGTTATTGGAGAACTTATTTCTATCTTCTTGTAAATTGGAACATCACGCTAATCATTCTATCTGAAAAATAAATCGACTTAAAAAGTGCATAAATTTTAGTTTTTATCCACGAAATTTGTCTCTTATCAAGGAACAACGAGAAGGATGAGAAGAAAAAGATGTGGGTGGAAACAATTTTAACACCGTGAAGAATATTGAATATTTGGAGCTTGTTAAACTCTCATTGAGTGAACGAGAATTAAAAAGAATATTCTTTTCCTAACAATAATGATTAGATAGCTATTACTTTTTCATTTCTCATTAGCAATTTTGTTTTATTATTATTTGAATGTTGTTGAGAAAATATTAAAAACTCTACAAGAAATGTATTAATATTAGAGAAATATGTCATTTTACATAATACGCACCTTCTAGGATATCACAAATCACTGGTTCCTTGTAATCGTCCTCAAACCCAAACTCAGTGCAAAAATACAATGATGAATGAGAAAAGGGAACCGATCGGAGAAGATGGAAAGAACTATAACGAATATCATTCATGTATGAGAAAAGGGAACTGATCGGGGGAAGAAAGAAGAAAAAATCGATAGTTATTGAAATAGCTTAAGTGAGTGAATATCAATCAAAGTTGGAAGAATCAGACTGCGATCACAATAATGAATTGAAAAAACAAAAGAATCGATTTGAAATTATAAGGGATGTAATTTGATGATTCAGAATTCGGACTGATTAAATCATAAGTTCTACAGTATGATTCCTGCAGTTGAGAAACATTGTCATTTATGAAAGACCTGGGTGATCACCATAATACTAATCAACTATGGACGAACACCAACCATTAAACTTACTAACAATCTAAGATAATTGCAGTTAAAATTTTGAATACTCTGAAAAGTGAGATTCATGAATCGAAGTGGAGTATCATTGTGAATATGCATACTGTTTGATAACATGCTAGTTAGGGAAAGTCGGCATCACAAAATCTTAAAGATTAACGAATGATGTAGAAGATTATCGTACTTGCAAGTTGTGTGGTCTTGGGTCTCTGCCTCCTCAATACAACGGAGGAAGATTCTACCCAGATGTCCAATTTACAGTCATCACGCATGATGTTTGATTGTATAAATCTCACGCCCACAATGGAAAACAGTTTGAAGGTGGGTATGGCCCAAGGTAAGTATTTCACTACTTGGTCAAAACATCTCCTTCAGTACTTGGACAAGATCTGTCTGAACAGCTCCTTCGGGGCTGCAATGTACAAAAATAGTGAAGAGAAGAATCAAAAGATAGACGAAGCCGACTGATTAGCAATGAAAACTTTGGATACTTTACCTGGCAACCCTGTGAACCTTTCATACTGTTCGTACGCTTGGCCAATGAACATTTCTAATCCTGAAACAGTTTTAGCTCCAGCTTCTTCTGCTTCTCTTAATAGTCTGGTTATTTTTGGTGTGTATACAGCATCAAAAACAAGGGCATAGCATCCCAAAACATCCTGCAACATAAACATAGTACCGTAACAAGTTGGCGTTTTTGGCATGGGACTCGGTCAAACCTAACTTATGTAATGATGCAGTCAAACTTATCATTCTGCGCAATATGAAGCCTCATATGATGGACTAATATATTACCAGTGTAGTAGACAAACCTTTGAAATAGGTGTTTCATCAACCTTAGGTTGCATTCCAATAGATGTGGTATTTGCAAGAACCATGCCATTCTCAGGACAAAAATTATCCAGCTCAGCCAGTGAAATGGCATGTCCACCAACAATATCTGCAACTTCTTTGGCTCGCTCTGTAATTCAGGACAAAAGGTTAATAATTTCTAAAGCCGAATTCTGATGAATTTCAAATTGAGATACATATGAATCTACAAGGCAAAGGTCATGCAAATACTGATCCATTCAATAACAAAACAAAATACATAGAATATATATAAATAAGATAGCAAGCTTTACCATAGGTCCGATTAGCAATGACGATTCTTGCTCCCTTCGCCTTAGCTCCATAAGCAAGTGCCTTTCCAGCACCACCAGCACCAATGACAACAAATAGCTTATTGGCTAAGGGGGAATCTGCCCCATTGTCAAAATTTACCAAACCTAATAATTGCAAAGGGTTTTAGTATAAAATGTGCAGTAATATTGTTAAAGTGAGGATATCGGAACAGAAATACCTCGTAGTCCATTCTCAATAGAACTAATAGCACCAACATAGTCCGAGTTGTAACCATGTATTTTTCCATCGCTTGGATTCCTAATAACGCAGTTAACAGCTCCTATTTCCTGTAATAGAGGAAATATCAAATAGAACAAGCTTAGCCTTCCGGAGAATAGTTGGTTGTAGTTAAACCATTGCATTCCCAAGAAACATAAACAACCTTTGCGATTGGATCAACCGCATCACAACATCTAACTGAGGCCTCCTTGTGCGGTATCGTAACACTGCACTCATATTAAAACCACATTATTATCGTAAACAAGAAACAAGCCAAAATAAATAGATTGCTGTTCAGTTCACTGGATAAGAATAATGGTCTGTGTTAAGACAGGTGATCTCCTTTGATGCCTATCCGGAATTCAGTACTTAGAACTCGGTTGCCTATCTACATGAATTATTACACCGTATAGACTTTCTTGGAATTGCAGCACAGTTTATTTCTCATTGACATTGCAGCATAATAACTCTAAAATTTTGATTACCTCCACAATGTGGCGGATACAACGAGTCATGACAAAAAACGTACCTAAAGCCCGCAAAATCTGTAGACGAGTATGTCTGGAGAAAACTCGGAACGTCATCCACCAACAAGTGCACATAGACACCATTAAACCCAACTGATTTGAATGCACCATTATATAATATGGGTGATTTGCTGTGACCTACTGGTTTCCCAATAATACCAAATACTTTAGTGTCTGGACCTATAAATCTGAAATTATACAAATCAAGTAGATCCTTAATTGTTGGTTGTCCAGGTGCTGAGACTACTCCAGCCTCAAGAGTCCCAAATGTGAGGTATCCACCAAATTTTGGGCATAGTACTCTTGAAATCAAACCCCTCTCACCCATAACAAGACCAATTATTGGGACCTGAAATTGAAATAATTTGCATCAGTATTTGAAAGATGAATAAGATTTTCAGCAAAAGCAGTGGCATAGCAATAAGAAAGAAAAAAATTAAAACCCGAAGAAGTATTGCTTCTCAACCCAAAATAACTAGGGGGCAAATGCATTTAATGTTAAGGTAGGAGCAAAGCGTGGGTGATTAAAGTACAAGAAATCACTTAGAAAAGACAGGATTCATAAGTGTACTTCTTACTTGAGAGTGTACGGTTATTTGAAAGATTCGAGCCACGTCGCTAATGTCGACAGCTGTTGTTGCGATTTTTACTATGTCAGCTCCGGTTGCTTGTATTTGTGCCACAAGATTACCCAAATCTTCAACAGATGGAGTGTTTTGGTAATTGTGAGAAGAAACAATCAGCTTAAAGCCATCAGGTTTCTTCCCTTGTATGGAATTGTTGAACTCATGAGCAACCTAACAACAATTGCAGTTGAACAATAAACCATTCAACTTCCTGCCCATCAAATAATACCTCAATGACGAAAAAGATGGTTTCACCTGAAGCTCAACATCTACATAGTCCGCACCCAAATCCATAGCCAATCGCAGCGTTTCCAATCTAGTAGTTTCATCTCCATCATACTGTCCCCCTTCCCATTTCGGTCTGCGCCAAAGTGACACAATACATTCATGATGTCAACGTGAGGGTCAGCATCATCAGCATCACAGTAACATCGCAATTAATACGAGACATTTGAAGTGATCAGGCACCTGTAGGTGAGAAGGGTGGGCAGAGGGCATCCTCCGATCAGAGAATCAAGATCCTGACGAGGCGAAAAGCTCTTCAAGCAATCCAAACGGATTTCCACAAGGTCAGCGCCACTCAGCTTCGCCTTCTGCATATCAACTAGCATCTCATCCACCGATCCGGCGATCGTCGGGACGCATATCAGAGTCGAATTACGGCTCACTCTCCCGCTCTGCTCCATCACCGGACTCGTCGCAGCAGCCTTGAATCCGTTAATGTAAATAAATACGAAAAAATGAGGGAAAATAGAAAGCTCGGATCTGAAGCCGAATTGCAAGGCTCCGACGCCTAATGCAGCACAAGTTAGAAGATGCGATATAACAAACTAGGAAGACGAGTGTGGAATGGTGACGCTACCGTGACGTTGCTGATAGCCGCCATTGATGAATGAAGATTGCTTCACACCGTGATAAGCGGTAGGTGGAGATACACTGAACAAGGAAATCGGAAAACGATTTAAATCGTCGATCTTGGAACGACCCAAAAATGGAACCAAACCAACCGAAGATGGACAAAAGGTGGACTAATGCTAATTCTTGTATGTATTCAGAGCATTTATTTAGGTGCGTGTTTTCGTCAACGTGTATATTAAAATAAATATCTAATCAGAGAATTTTTAAAAGAATTGGAAAAAAAATTTAAAAGAGATCTTGAACTCGATCTACTATGATCAGAACTACTGAAATGTCGAAAAGGGTACAAAAAGAAATTTTTTTTTGACTAATTTTCTAAAAAACTTTACAGTTGTGCTCCTTAATTAAAGTTAACTAATACTTAGAATCGTGATTACTAAATGCTAATAAATATTTATTAACTGTGCACTTATGTTCCTCACAAATGCAATAATAATTAGTCATTACTATGTTCATTAGTTGGATATATATATATATATATGAGGGCGGATCAGGTGAAAACCACTCCGAATATGTAAACTGTGAACCACTATAAGCCGTTGATCTGTTTTCCATCAATGCACCAGATTATTTTGAAATTTTTAATTTTTAATATGAAAAAATGTTTGTTATGTTATTATATTATTTCCTGATTTTACGCCGCCAAAATATATTCCATATCCCCTGAATCACGTCACTCTCCCGAAATCCACTCCATCACGCCCTACTCGCGTCTCTTTTTTAGTCTCTCTCCTCATCTCCATTTCCCGTCTCTCTACTTCGCCTTGTTTCCCGTGGCTCTCCTCATCACTTTTCTTTGTCATCTGTTTCCAAAACCATCATCTACAACCCTAATCATTTACTCTTTCGTTTGTTTTTCCGTCTGTGCACCGCCCATCCATTTCATCTTCTCATTTGTTCTTCTGTACCTACCCTACCCCGACCGCTTCATCTTCCCTCATTTCGCGCGGCATAACCCACACGATCAAGACGACCGCGGAAATCATCAAGCAGCTTAAATCTGGTAATTATTTTATTAATTTTACTCCTAATTTTCTTCTGTTGAAAGATATGTGAACCACTCAAAACCTAAAAGACAGATTTCGATGTTCAATTGTGTATCCGTCTGTGCACCACACAAAAAGTATATATGTGCACTAACCAATTGTGGTACTTTCGTTAGTGTATTTCGTTGATGGTTTAACTATTGTCTTATGTAAAACCTTTCTTATGTTCAAAATCAAGGCCGAAAGATAGAAAACAAACAGGTGTTGAAGAAGGGAAAAGTGGTTAGTGCACAGTATATTTGTGTACAATTTCTGCTTCTTGACATTTTAGGTGTTCTAACATTTTTTCCTTAGTGAATGGTTAGTGCACATAACTTTTTTTTCCCAATCTATTCTGTAGTGTACCTGCTCTGTTTTGGCGATATGTGCACCCACCAAATTTGAGAGCAATATGTGTTAAGATGAAGAATGCTTTGTTATGCACTAGAACTGGTGCATCTACATTCAGTCAGAAAGCGAAGATCAATACATTTGTGGATGATGTCGATAGGAAAAGAAAAGAGAAAATAAATGTTGTTGAAGATGTTTCATATGAGGTTCATCTCAGCCACGTAACACCATATGAATATCCTTACAGATTCAAAAAACAAGATGCACCCCCCACAAAGGCTGCACCAGATTGTCCTAAAAATGGTGCACCATCAGGGACCATGTACAGCCATTATGATGTGCACCATTTATAATGTTGTGCACCATTATAGTACACTTATAGTAATAACATCGATTATGATGTGCACTAATTATTTTTGAATGATAATAAAAATGTAGTTATTTCAGTTACAATAAAAATAGAATGAATGTGTAATCTTAATTTATTTTCTAAAAATGCACCATCCCATATTACAAACTAACTAAGTTGCTACATGAGGCCTTATTTGGCTTCAATGAAGCTTCACAATCAGGAATCCACCTCTGTGCACCGTCGTCGTCCATGTGCACCGACAACCCATTGCGTGATGGATGTTTTTCATCTAGTCCATCAGAATGACAACTTGAGGAATCCCTTATTACTGACTACTTGGGTTTCATTGATGAACGCATCACTGTTCACGTCCCTTTTGTTGCTCCCGTTATACCCGATCTGTGCTCCTGCTATTAGATATGTAACTGGTGCACATCAGAACAATGAATGGTGCACAACATAATAAAAACGTGCTAAAGCAGATGAGCAATTTATGGTGCGACAATGAAAATCAGAAACCCAAAACTACTGGGAACACAATAACAGAAATTAAAATCAGAACCCCCGTTATACCCGTTTTGTGCACCTGCTATTAAATCAATAATTGGTGCACATCAAAACAGAAAAAACGCTAATACAGATTGGCACATAATGGTGCGTGAATTGAAAAACAGAGAACCCCACGCAAAAAGAACACAGAAAACAATTCCCATGAAAATTAAAAAAGGAGGAACAAATTAAAATGCTATCACACTGCCGACCACTTCACATAATCGAAACCGATGTTGAAAAGAACAACCCAGTGTTGATGAACCCCAGATGAAAAAAAAATTTAGAAACAATCGATCGACGTGTGATCGACTAAAAATAAAAACAGTTGTCCAAGCTTAGATTGAAAAAACCCAATGCAAAAAAGAATTAAGCACATACTTGTCAAAGATTCATCGGAAGACGACGGAACAGAGGACATGAGGACCGCCGTGTGTGGATGAGCGTATGCGCGTGTGGTATTCTGCGATTGGGGAAAATAAAATAAATTGGAAAGTAACGACAAAATTGAATGAGAGAGAAACGATTAGGATATAATGACGCTACTAATTAGGAGATTAATATTCTATTTGAGATTATCATTGTAAAAAATAAAATAATAACAAAATTGGAAATTAGATCAGAATCGTCGGATCTAAAAAGATCAACGGATAATAATGGTTCACAGTTTACATATCCAAAGTGGTTTTCATTTGATCCACTCCCTATATGGGGAGGGATCCGTTGAGAACCTCCTTAAGTTGAGAACCATTGTGGACAATTCTGGACCAATCATTATTTACATGAAACAACAATGTATTAATTATATGGTTTCCTTTTCTGAGTTTATTTATTATTCTTTATTAATTATATGAGATTCATTTTTTATTTATTATGAAACAGATTTACTTACCATTTTGAGATTTAGTTCTGTATTTAATTTACCATATTTTTTTTGTCTAGATTTTTTTTTTAATTTACAGATTTTTGAGGAATATAAATAGTGAACATGAGGTTCACTGCTTAAATCACTATTCAATATGTTCACCAGTTGGGTTCACTGTTACAATATGTTCACCACATGGAGGTTCACTGCTCAAAAAAATTATAAAAATATAAAA
>NQLW01000076.1:2277907-2303673 GCA_002312845.1 Kalanchoe fedtschenkoi
CAGAAAGGTGATTGAAAGAAATCTCATTCATCCGCGAAGTTGTTGTTATGGAGCAGACTGCGGAGGAGGCAGTTCTGACGGCGGTAGAGACAGATCCGGTCACCATGGCAAAGGAGGCAGAGCTGTGCTGTGCGGAGACAGTGGCTTGGGCGGATCGAAAGTGAAGGCAGCGGCTCAAGCGGCACTAAGCTTTAAGGTGACGGTGAAGATGGAGGTGGAGGATTTTAGACGGACAGGAAGCGGAGACAGCGGATCAGTCGGACGGAAAGCAGAGATGCCGGCTTTGGCGGATCGAAAGTAAAGACAACGGCTCAGGCGGCGCTAAGCTTTAAGGTGACGGTGAAGGAGAAAGTGACGGCCAAGGCGAAGGCTCCAGCTTTGTAATCACACCGCTCTTCTTCATCATGCCTGATGCATCTTCGAGCTTGTCAGTTGATCGCTCCAGAGAAAAAGGAAAGTGGGTGTATTTTTAGGAGGAGGAAAGAGAATAAATATTCCATCCTCATATATGAAGGATTGACGTTACTAAAATTGAACTAATTAAGTACAATAATTAACGTTACTAAAATAAAACTAATTAAGTACAATAAATAAAGTTGAAATAAGGAAATATCATAATCAAAACACGGTCGTTTTATGTAAAAAATGATTGGTCTAGAATTGTCCACAAGGTTCTCAATTTAAGGAGGTTCTCAACTGATCCACCCTCTATATATATATATTCATGAGCTATATAATATGTTCATCAATTTGACACTTTTGTTCATCAGATTAATAATTTTGTTTATTGTCGGATGGATAACTATGTTCATTATTTGGTGGTCGGAGAATTCTCGAGTAATGAGACTTTCCAAACCCTCATAATGAGCGAGATGAATGTGAAGACAGAAAAATGGAGACTTTTCAAACCTCATAATTTACTGTTCGTCTAGGTGTTTTCTAGATCATTTAGATTATGTTAGGAATCATGTTTCCGACCCTTGTTGTAAATTTCAATCCTCTTGAAGTATTTCGTAGCTCGAGCAACTAATTCATCAGCGGGGGTCTTATTTAGGTTCTTTGGACTTGCTCGGGGTGCTTTGGTAATCTTTCTCATCAAGCAGCTATTGACTTATTGATTTTCCAAAACTTGGATGGTTATTTTCGGCCCTTGATCCAATATGTTCTCGTTGTTCTGCTCAGAGACTTTTGTTATGGATTTTCACTTAGAACTTGATCTGGAGCCTTTGTTATAATCTCCACTTTCTGGATCAACTTGTGCAATAGTTGAGAAAATTATTTCATTTCATCCTCTTGCTTTATAAAGACTGCTTCCTCCCATTTACGCTCAGCCTCAAAAAAGCTTATCAAATATTGAAGTAGCTGCTCATTTCGGTTTGAATAGTGTGGAGGAAAGTGGTCTTGTTTTGTTGGTGATGGAGGTGCTTGGTATCTTGGGTCATTATAAAGAAAATGGTCATCATAGGAATTGAAAGATAAGGAATTATTCCATTCTTTTTCTTGATAAGGTTGTGCTCTCCAAAAATTTAATTATTCTTCGTGAGAGAAGCTTGTTCGATTTTTTTTCAAGAGTGCCTTATTTTGACTTTTGGTTATCAAGAATATCCTACCTTTTCGTTTATTATCCGGAATGCCCTACTTTTACATTTCCGCTGGTACTATCAGCGGATTTGGGTAGTCAATCCGCTAGTACTACCAGCGGATTGCATAGATCTAAAAAGGAAAAAGGGGTCATCACTGGAGAAGGTAGAGGAGCGATTCCATGTGGTTTCGCGCAACCGAGTCGCCGACGAACGCGACCTTCTTGTTCCGCATAATCCGCAGAAACAACCTTGGATTGAACCCCGGCAGGTTGCACCCGTCCGGCTTCCAACTCCAATTCAAGAAGTCCCGATCCTCCCTCCCGTTCAAGATGCAGTTTTTCGAGGTGGATATCGTCGGGCAGGTCCAGTTCGTGTACGCCGAGCCCCGCATGTCAGGAACGTACCGCCCGTTGAACAAATCGCAGCCCTTGTTGATCATCCCCTCATCTTCATCTTCGCCATCATCTGCGTGGTAAGAATGTAACTTTTCGATTAAAACATGAAGAAAAATAGAGGAGTTGATGGTATGGTACTTGCAGGGTGGAGTTGTGCTCTGTTTCCGTACTCTGTTCGGCTCTGTTTAGCACTTCATCACTGGGAGGGTCTGATTGGACGAGATCTTGAACGGGGAAGGGGAGAAGAGGATGAAGAGCACGGAGATGCAGATCATCGACATGGGAAACAGCACCAGCAGGCTCGGGCCTGGTCCGACTCTATTCATGGTGCTCGGGAACAGAGGATGAAGAAGACGATTTCCAACTTGATGATAGTGAGATGACGTAATTCGATGACATCCTCATCCCATAAATTCGCTTTCCGTTAAGAAATCTGCTGGTAGCACCAGCGGATTGTCTAGTCATAAGAGCAATGCGTGACATGGACAATCCGCTAGTAGTACCCGCAGATTAAGTACCCAAATCCGCTGGAACTACTAGCGGAAATGTAAAAGTAGGGCATTCCGAATAATAAACAAAAAAGTAGGGTAGTTGATAACAAAAAAAAACCCAAATAAGGCAGTCCTAAAAAAAAAATCAGCTTGTTCCTACATCATTTGTAAGGCCAACTTCTTCTCGTTTTTGATTTTGTGCAACGTCCATTTCCTGCATCTTGGTTAGTATAGACCTTATACTGTAGATGTGTCTTGATAATAAGAAGGAAACATTTCATAGAAGAAAAAGTTGGTAAAACTATTTTTTAATTATTTTTCTTAATAAATTTGGGAACTAAGCTACATAGTATCAAGCTGAATTCAAGTATTTCTCTATAGCAACGACGCCATTTTGATGGTGCAATATTTTCTCCTTTTGAGTATGGGGTAAAATTCTAGCCAAATTATACCCGTTAAGTCCGGGATCTAACACTAGGAGCAATGTCTTTCTTGAGCAATTTAGTTGCTACTGCCTACATATTTATTTCTCTATAAAAATTAGATAGTTGGGGGGTTGATAAAGTGACAAAAGACTTTCCCAGTATACTAATTCACCCTGATTATGCATTCATACACACAAAATTCAACAACGTATTTTACTTACTACACCATCATTTTTAGTCGCATAAGTTATCTCACTTGATCTTCTCACATCAATATCCAGCTCTAGGTTTTTCCCCGATGCAATTAGTGGCTAACATCTTTCCTTGTGTTGACAGCTCACAACACAGGTAGGAAAGGTGAGATACTTAACTTCTGTGATATGTGCAAAAGTGTTGTGAGGGTCCCATTCATTCCTTCCTAATAACCTCAAATTATCGCCTTCGGTTATCATTTGGGTGACTACAACTATTCTAGACATCAAGACAACTCTGATTCTATTTATTGTCAGCTTAATGCTAATAGGACAAAGGATGGGATGATCTCGAATCGACCATATCACTCACTTTTTTGATAATCTCATATTCTCACCTCAGTTATCAATTATATAGATTAAAACTGAGTCACAGATAGGACCATCGTCGGGCTGTCTTATGCAAATAAATTTATAATACATTTGCTCACTAGCTAGTAGTAAGTTTAGGATCGATCCACAGAGGCTGAGTTTCTGACACTAGTAACTTGACAATTTGACAAACAAAAAGACTCAAGTTAATGGATATTTCAAATTGTAACGGTGACTGTGGTTACTTCAACCTGCACACTAAGTAGAGAGATTAGTAGGAGAAACATGTAGTTCAGTTAGCTTGACTTATGAGACTATTTTTTATCGACACTAAAGATGAAATTCCATTCATGCATTGAATTCAAAACAAATATACATCTCATATCTTAGAGTGTAAATAATTACTCCTACTCTACATTCATCATAGTCTTTAGCCAATGATATGAATTATATATGTATAACATGCTCTAGAAGGTTATCATACGGATAACAAAACATCTGTAGTTGTGCTACTATGGTAAAGAATTCAAACTAAGCTATGTTACTTCTGCAGAACTTAGGATATGTTAATATTTATACTTTTATCTAATTGGTATTGGCTTTCACCCTCACAATCAAATCTACGCACTATAATTCATGCAACGAGGCATCACACACAATTGGGTTTGTAATGTAATTTAGTGTAATAATTCAAATTCAGCGCAGTAAGAATATCAACATAGAAAGAATTTATAAGCACAAATATCTAATAAAAAATATCACAAATTTATAGCACGTGAACTACACTAGAGAATTAGCCATTAAGGGCCACAGATATAATCATGAGTAAAAAGGTAGGAACAACCATTACAATCTGACTCAAACCTATATAAGGACGTCCTGCTCTCCACTGCTCCTTCAAGATAGTTGATTGCACGTCGAAGATTATACCTTAGGCACGTGGTTGAAACTCCACATAACACACTTGAATTATGGGTAGTAATCTCCTTATATAGGTGTGGGTAGCTTAGGACTTAAGTTATACGTTGATGCAGATCTTCAGATGAATATCTTCAAGGTTTCCTATCCGATTTGAACTTTAAGGCTAAAGAGGAATTCTATTTGATTAGGCATCGAATTTGGAAATAATTCGTCCATCAAATTTGACTGTCATGCTGTCAAAAATCCGTCACGAAATTAAGCTTGGACTCAAGTTAAAAAATTTTAGATCTTTGTTTCCTCTTTAAATGACAATTTGAATCGGTCAAATTAGACATTATATGTAGATGATATGGCCCTCTAAAGTGTCTATATTCTGTTGAGTCGGGATTCGGAAACATTACGTTTACTACGAGCACATGTCATTAAAGTGTTGCGTGCAAAGGGTGTCACGTGCGGCCTCTTCTTCCTTCTTTTCTCTGTGTGACACGTGCATCTTCTTCTACACGTCACCACGCGTGCGACAGTTGTCAATTGCGTGCAGCTCTTGCGCTCACCTGACTATTGTCTACTATCTGATTTTCTTTCTTTGTCCAAATTACGCTTTAAAACTGCCATTTTAAGTATGTTTTCACATTTAGACCTAAACATAGTCTGAAACACAAATACAAGCAAAAACCATTAAATAACTAAAAACGGTTAAGAATTAATTTAGTAAATGAGATGAAATAATTTGGTATCATCAGTCACACTCTTAAAATTCATTGGCTAAGAGCAAGACCACAGAGTGTGATAGAGTATGGGTTCTTTTGTTACGCATATTATATGCTCAGTTATAATTACATGCAATCCTATGACAAGACATGAAAACTTATAAAGAAATGAGACTAAATGATATAAGTAATAAGAAAACAACTTTATTAAATAACATGGATATAGTAAGAATACAATACTCAAATATCTGTAGGTCCATTGGAGCTGGAGGAGACCACTCACTCATTACTTGGTTAGAAGTCATGATTTCTTCTATAAAAATAAAAGTAAAAGTGTGTAGAAAATATAGAGAGAGATGCTCAAACTCTTCCTTTGAATGTCTTGGTGCTTAAATCACTTGGTACTTATCTTATATAGTGGAGAGCACTATTTATACTGGTTGCATTAGGTGAAAAAGAAAGGGAGTCAATGGCCATTGAAGAGGGAGGGGAAGATTTTCTTAAGAATCCTGTATTCCATGCTTCCTGTAACTCCTTACTCGACAGAGTGAAATCATGAAGTAAATTCTTATTCTGATGAATGAGCAATACTCGACTGAGTAAGTTGAAGTGTATTTCCTTCACTTGACCGGGTGAATGCAATAAATGCTCTACTCAACCGAGTAAAACCAAGGCTAAATTTTTCACTCGGTTGAGCGAAGTAAATTAAATGCTTACTCAGATCGAGTGAACTCCTTTACATTTTGGTCACATAAACCGAGTAGGAAATCTTCCTTACTTTCACTCAATTGTGTGGACTTCAGTGTTATCACGATGTCGCCATGGCGTTGCCTAGGCGACACTTAGTCATGCCAGCGTTTTTTCGGTTACAAGTCGTCGGACGACTTGAAATTCAATCAAAATAAAAAATAAAACACTTCAATTAGACACCAAACAGTATAATAGATGATTTTGAACTCGATTACACCTTTAATTTCTTTAAAATTTGGACTGGAATGGATGGACGGTAGTAGCCGCTGCCGCTGCTGTCGGGTGTTCTACCATTAGGATTTCCGGCAAAAGATAAAGGACATTTGTGATAATTACATTTAAGTCCTTCAAGTATAAATGTTTATAATTAGACCCCAAAATTTTTAATTTATATCTATTTTAGTCCATCCAGTTTGTAAAATGTTAAACTTAGTCATTTATTAAGATAATTAACTTAGTCCTCTAAATGTAAAATTTTACAATCCAAACACTCAATATCTAACTTGTATTACTCTTTGCACTAAAATGTTAAATTTTAGTCATGTATCCTCATATTAAGTATAAATGTGCCTACAATTTTCATATACCGACTTGTTACCGGAGAACGACTAGTCGTCTGCCATGTCGACAAGTCATTCTAGCAGTATCTTAGCGTAGAGACTCGCCGATACGAATTGATAACTATGGTGGGGTTAAGATACTCTGGATTGAGAATGATATGATTTAAATTAAATGAATGGGTAATTCAGATCTAGCTGTATATCTAGAAATGTTGATTACCGCTAAAATAATAAAATAGTTTCGTGGCGTTCCTGATCTGGGATTATAACATGTGGTTCATAAATCCAGATTTACATTTTGTGTGAGTGATTCTCAACATCTATGATACAGAGCGGTATCTGCATCATTTTTAACTGGTTTGAATAATTCAGGATTTTCTCGTTATTCGTAGCTACGTTGTTCAGCATTATATTGGAACCATCATCTTTATATATGTCATCGACGCTTTTCATAATGTTACCAGTTTCAGCGGATTGAGATCCGCCTAATGGTTCATCGTGTAAATAGCAGACAATGTAGGACGCATCAATACAGAGGCAAAATGATGTTTAAACTCTGCAATAATGACCATACATCCATTCTCATATTTTATACAGGGACAACAAACCATATTCATGGATTTCTTCTCGTAATACACTTTTGAAAATTCAAAAAACTTTCGTAATCCGACGTTGTATTCATGAGTAAGATGAATGGTTTTCATCCAATTTCTATTCATTAGTGCTGCCTGAAAGGTAAAAATAAAATATAAAATAAGCAAAATACACAGACACATATGTATGTATATATTTGTAGAGATATATAATAACTGTAACATAAAGAATGAATGTGCAAGAACTAGTAGTTAATAAATACACTCTCTTCAAAATCAAACACACTAAAACCTTTTGTCAAATCACAGTGCCAATTGAATGTCAAATCATTGTCATATATATAGTCTGTTAAGTTGGCGCAGGTATCTAGAATTCTTATGTGAATAGGATTGAACTTAATACGACATTTATAACCAAAATAATGCATTTAAAAATATGTAACAATAAAATGTGGCGATCAAAAGCATCGTATAAGGAGAGACTTAAAAACTTTGTATAGAGGTTTAAGATCACATATTGTGTTTTGACAAAAAGTGTTGCATGAGGTGCAAACTATGTACATCGTTTTTTTGTACAAAGAGTCGCATAATGTGAAGCTTTAGCTAATACGTCATTTGTCTTTGAAAAGGTCCATCCAAAGTCTGATTTTGATACATCAAAATAGTGCAGCTTCCTTATGGTTCATTATACACATCTCTTTTCAAAAGCAACATGTATAGTTTTTTAAAAAATGAATTTTATTAAATCAAACAGAGAGAACAAAATAATTCCATTAGACATTGAAGGTTGAGCTCACTTACAGATAAAAGAATGAGCAGTGTTGAGCCTAAGAGCAACTTGAACCTCCAAAGAAAATTTTAAAAGTGATGAGGAGACCTTCAACCCAAATTCTAAGTCCGACCTTGCTAGGTATCTTTCACTCTATTCGTCTCCTTGAAGATATGAACCACCTCAATATCTTATACCTCCTTATGAATATCTCTAAGAATATAAGATTAATTACTACCAAGGGTATTCCACTTTGCCCTCTAGTGCAGCCACTAGAACCTTAAAGTCACATTGAAGATGTGAAATATTAAGGACATACTCTTTAACCAAATGAAGACCTTACAAAGCTACCTTAAATTCAGTCATAACGAGTTGAGTCTTCAAATTCTACGGAGAAGAGGAGCCTCGGCGCCCCAGACTAATCGCACACAACTCCACCTCTTGAGCATCCCTATGGCCCTGAAGAGCCATCATTATTCCAAGTGATGAGCGCCCCAGGCTCCTAGGTGACCCATCTCACTCTCAGGATAGGAACGTGCTTCATCAACAAACAAAGACCCTTGATGGACTGCATGCCTGCCAATGGCGATGGAGCTTTCAGCTTGAATAATGACAATAATCTTATCAGCCAATACCGGACGGCCTTCAGGGGAGAATGACTCACCACTGCCTCCTATGAATTCTTTTACTCCCTTCTCACCAAATTTTTCATAGGCCGCAGGCAAATGCTGCCACCACATCAAACTCAAGCTGCCTCTTAACCAGACCCCGTGAAAGCCAGCTCTACCTTAGCTGATAAAGACTGAGAGCCCTTAATTTGTCAATAATTGCACTCAAAGGATCCCAAACAGACCTTACTAGCTCTCCACGAAGAAATAGCCGGTCTACTGACTTGCAATCTCGAGCAACGCATCACCTTCATCTAAAGCATGGGGTGATACCCTTCCCTTGAACTCTTGTGTCGATTGGAATGTCATTGTTGGATAGTCGCCACACAAATGCATGCACCTTCATGGGTATTCAATGACCCAATAACTAATCAAAATCCTTATTGTCTTGTGAAGGATGCATGATGAATCTGAAGCTAGAGGTGGTGAATCTCTCTTGGTTGCACCCGTTCCACATAAGATCTTGAGGAGCAAATTACGCACCATATCTGGCAGATAAGCCAGGACCTGTGGGTTTTCCAAACCCTTCCTTATTGATAACAAGCTCATGCAATGCGATTCTTGAGAAGATGAATGAGCATTCTAATGGATTTCCACACAGGCAACACCCCCCACCCCCACACACACACTCGAAGAGCATCCCCACTTTAGCCGGATGTGCATACTTTGAAGATCAGAATCCAGCCCATAAGGATTCATTTTCACAAAATCACAAAGCTAGCTTTGCTTGTAAACCCTTCATGACCTCTGTATGCAGAGCAAGATACTCTGAAACCTACGACCTCCATCTCTGATGTGCCGACATACCTTAGGCTAGCTAACCCAATAGAATCTCTTCACTTGACCGCATACCCATATAAATGAAGCTAGAATAGAGTTGATACGTTGCACCACTATCTTCGGAACAAAAAGAGACGCGAGCACATAAATAAAAGAGATCGTGAGGAATGCTTTAATCAACATTATCCCCCCCCCCCCAAAAAGAAACCAACTTACTTACAAATCTTCCACTCGAGCATGGATCCGATGCACCAAATTATCAAGTTAATTAATCTTCAGCCTACTTGAAAGGAGAAGATTCCCTATAAAAGTTATCAAGAAGGCACCAATACTGAAACCAATATCAGAAAGGATAACAGAACGTCTTGAGGCAGATATAAGCTCGGAGAAGAAAATCACGCTTTAGAGAGGTAGATCACCTGACAAGTACTATGACACAAGCTGTCTAATGTGCTGGTACGACACTCAGAGGTTCTCTTCTTCAACATTTGGCTTAAAACTTTGAGACCAATAACAAAAAAAGACAGAGATAAAGGGTTCCCTTGGTGCAACCCTTAGTAAGACAAAAAAAATACAATATCCCATCCCATTACACGGAGAAGAAACAACTACATATCACAAGGTAGGTTAGTTCACACCAGTTCTCAATTCCCCCCGCGCCCTCGGTTGCTTTGTTTTTGGAATGAGGACCAAATCTGTAGCCCTGACCGAGGAATGAAGAAAGCTATCCGATTTAAAGAACCACAATGAAACCTCAAGAAGGTCTTCCTTAATAACCTCCCAACAATAGCAATAGAAAGAACTAGTAAAACCATCCGGGTCTAGAATTCTGGAGGTATTGATGCTCCACACTTCCTGCTTGACCTCCTCCATAGTTGGCAGTCTTTGCGTTTGAGACCATTAATCTGGTGATCCAAGTCACCAAATATTTGCCAATTTCATTCTTTTAAGGCTCTCTGCAATACCTTCAGGTTATCAGTGAAATTCAGCATGGTTTGGCATTGCAGCCTCAGATCCATCTCTCCAAAACAACTCGTATGAAATTTGCATGGCCGGTCCACTTTTCATGGAACGAGAAGAGAGCCAAAACGGGAAGGCGCTTTTGAACCTCAGTGATCAAATGACAGTGATCTGATTGAAAATGATCCAATTGAAGCACCGCCTATAAACTAAAATGTAGTAGTGAACTGTGCCGGTCATATTTGATCATTTAAGACTTTTCTTGAAAATCGACATGCCCTACATTTATCACAACAAGGCAACCAATCCATTTGTGAGCCTATCAGAAGAATATGAAAGCATCTCCTGTGAAGAGGAGCTGAAACCGTTCTTCCAAACCGCGAAATTTCCAAATGAATGCACCACTGTGAAGTAATGCAAATTGGAGCTCTCAAAGAAAGTCAAAGCTAAACTCTCCAACCTCGACTCATACTTTGAATAGCTAGGTAACACAGTGATCACGTGGATTTCTGTATGGGATCAGCTTAACGACATCAGATGAGTTATGTCCAATCCCTCAAAGACGCCCACAAAGTGAGGATCAGCAGCATTTATGACAACTAGTTTCTACTATAGTATACCTCCAACTCTTCTTTAATCGATGGTTAAGGTTTTTGCTAAGGTACCTAACTTACATTATCTTTAATCTAATACATAACTATTTTGTTCACCCATGAGTTTACAAGATCAGGTTCTAGGCAGAGGAAACTGTCTGTCAACTAAACCAAGTAGTTAATCACGATATCACAATATGCAATGATTGGTAAAGGAGCTCACACGTACTTTCGAAAACAGTTTGGTGCGATATGTTGATGACAACCTCAGAGGCTCTTAATACGAGTTGAAGAGGAGTAGTAGTTTTACTCAGTGGCGTCATTTTGAACAAAAAAATATCAAAAATATTATTGTATTGCTTAATGTGGGAATTTGAAATGGCCAGTCGAGCAATGAGGTGGGGGATTTGAATATGTTGCAAATCAAAAAGAAAGTATTTGAAAAAAAAATGAAAAAAAAAAGATTTGAGAGTGAAATTAAAAATAGGTATAACTGAATTTTGAAAAATAAGAGTAAAAAAATGTGAAAAACTAAATTAACCATTCATAGATAAATCAAATTTAAAGAAACACAATTAATATAAGGGTATAATAGTTGTTGAAGCTTGAATATCTCTATTTCCTCCAAAATTCACCGAAATCTTTCAGTTGAAAAAGAAATAAGGTGTTTCAGCCCTCCAAATCCTCTAACTCACTCGTTAAAAAAATTTGAGAACATCTCTTTCCTTTTTTTAAAAAAAAATAAGTTTGGGAACACTAACGTAGAGTTATATTAGTTTTAAAAGAGATAAAATAGTGATTCGACAAAAATAAATCAGAACTTGATTGAAATCGATTGCTTAACAAGAAGAAATCTAAAATTTGTTTAATTTAATAACTACACCTCCGATTTAAAAAAATATGATATTAATTTTGAGGATTTTTTGCCTTTTTCCGCACAAAAGTTTTTCAAATGGTCTCCTTAAAAAAATATTCTGAAATGGCCTACTTTTAAGAAACCGCCATTTGAAACGACGGTTGGCATAAGCCCAACCACTGTTTCCAACTGTAACTAGATTGAAATTGAATAATCCGCTGACGGTGTAGTCCAGTCAGCACACAGAAGGACAAGATCCAGTTTCAAACTGGATCTGTATGAAGGGAGACCACTGCTTCAAATAACGGTTGGATATTAAATCCAGATCCAGTTCGAAATCCGCTGGCGGTTGCCTTTGAACCAAATCCAGTTTCAAACCGCGGTTTGCTTCTTCCCCACCCCATCCCCTGATCCTCCCGTTCCCCACCAGCAACCACTATCTCACCGTTCTTAGCTCGTCGTTTAATGTCCGATGATTTCAGTCTGGTCGTCGTCCGGCGTGACGTGGATGGTCGAGTAGCGATTCCCGTCAACGCAAACACTGAAGCGTCTGTTGGTGGGGAACGAAAGGATCAGGGGAAAAGGCAGGGAAGGAGCAAACCGCAGTTTGGTTCAAAGCTAACCGCGGTTTCAAACCGGGTCTGAATTTAATATCCAACCGATGTATTGAAACAACGATCTCCCTTTATCCAGACTCAGCCTAAAACTAGATCTTATCCACTTGTGTGCTGACTGGACTACACCATCAGCGAACTATTAAAATTCAACCCAACAGTAGTTTGAAACAGCAGTTAGACTTAAGAAAACCACCGTTTCAAACAATGATTCCTAAAAATAAACCATTTTGAAAAAAAAAATTAAAGAGGCTATTTGAGAAACTTTTGTAAGAAAAAGGTAAAAAAAAAAAAAAACTCTAATTTTGACAATCTAAAATTTGTCGCCCTCTTCCAATTTTGATTTCTTACTGACCGTTGTCCCGCCCGTTGACAAAATCGTCAATACCCACTTTCAATCAATTAAACACAAAATTCAAATTATTTCACTTCACTCTCTCTCTCTCTCTTCAAATTATCGCATCCGTGAGCGGCCGGAAGGATGAATCAGTACCACATTTACGAAGCTATCGGCCGCGGAAAGCACTCTGTACGATTCGATTCAGTCTTTTTCAGGGTTGATTTTGCGGATCGAGCTAGCTTGACGTTTATTTGAAATTTGTTGCGCAGACGGTGTATAAAGGGAGGAAGAAGAAGACGATCGAGTATTTTGCAATTAAGAGTGTGGATAAGTCGCAGAAGAGCAAGGTTTTACAGGAAGTAAGTGTAGCTTCATTATTTTTCAATTGAAATGAGCGCGTGGTGCTGGTTTTGGTTAACTGGGGTCTGGGTTGGAAACTGCTCAGTAAATCAATCTCTTAAGTATGTTGTGGCTCAGTGGATCAATGTGGTGTTGATTTTGAGTATTTAGTGGCCATGGGTAACTATGGATTTGAAAATTTGATTTGTTAGATGTGGGTTCAGCTAGGAAATGTTCTGTTCCTGTGAATTGTGAAAGAATGTGCTACAAAGCAGGCTGGGAATACCTAAGTTATTGGAAGTGGCTGATTAGACATGTTTATTGTGTAGGTGAGGATTCTCCATGCCTTGGATCACCCAAATGTATTGCATTTCTATTCATGGTAAGGTTTTATTCTTATTAAATTGTATGAACTTCTGCACTCTACGTTGCCTTTTGGTTCTGAAACGGCCTCCTTGATTCAGCTATGCATGTTATGCAGATTTATTCAGTTTTAGCTGATTAGTGATTAGCAAGAGCCTTACTGATCTTCTTTAATGATTTTACACATACTGCATATTTATTAGGTATGAAACCTCCGCTCACTTGTGGCTGGTATTGGAGTATTGTGTCGGTGGAGATCTAATGACTCTTTTACGGCAGGTACTGATCATCAGTTACCATGTTTCCTGTTTTGATAACAATATGCAGGGAAAGTGGGTACGTGCATCAAAAAATGTGGAACTTCTTGAACAGATTTTTAGGAAATGGAAGGGAGAAACCATTCACCTGTCCATCCTAAGCTTTTCATGGGCAATGGACTTATATATATTCTTTTAGCTATCAAGTTATCATGATGATCAAGATGCACACAATCAGACTATTTGATTACTTATACATTTTTCTATAACACTAATCATAATCATGCACTCACATCTGACTGACCACCATGAGCCTTTTCATAGGCAAGGGATTGATATATATTAAATTTAGCTATTGTTTGAAGCAGGGTTGTTTCTATGCTGAACTTAGATGCTGCTTTTCTTTTCAAGACTGTTATTTCTTAGCGTGACATGTTGCAGTTTTTATCAGTTATATGACCTTCATCATATGAATGTTCTTTGCCTCTTATTCATTTAAATATGTGAGTTTCAGGATAATCAATTACCTGAAGAATCGATACACACACTTGCCTATGATCTCGTAAAAGCTTTGCAGTGAGTGATGTTTGTGGTTTTGTCTGCATATATAATTACTGGTCATGTACACTTGAGTTTGAGAAGATGTATGACTATTTGTTTTGCAGGTTCTTACACTCCAAGGGTATAATTTATTGCGACTTAAAGCCTTCAAATATCTTGTTAGATGAAAATGGTCATACTAAGGTATCAAAGCTCTTTATTCAAAGTTATTACATGATGTGCAATGTTGTTTGCATTTATCTCGTAACCACATTATATTTTTTAGCTATGTGATTTCGGACTGGCAAGAAAACTGGTAGACATTTCGAAAACTCCATCATCCACAGTGAGTACCATAGTTGTGCTGTATCTGTTATTATGAACATTTAATCTCTATATCTTGTTCCATTCATGATACTGACTGAAAGGCTTCAATGCATTTTATTAGTTACCACAAGCAAAGCGTGGAACGCCCTGCTACATGGCTCCTGAGCTGTTCGAGGATGGAGGAGTTCATTCGTATGCTTCTGATTTCTGGGCACTTGGATGTGTGCTGTTCGAGTGTTATACTGGAAGGCCTCCTTTTGTGGGTAAAGAATTTACCCAATTAGTAAAATCTGTTCTATCAGATCCAACCCCACCTCTTCCGGGTTCTCCCAGTCGCCCCTTTGCTAATCTAATCAATTCACTTCTGATAAAAGATCCTGCTGAAAGATTGCACTGGGTTGAACTATGTGATCATGCCTTCTGGACAACTAAATTCACTCTGATTCCCCTGCCTCCTCAGCCTGCTTTTACTAATATGATAGAATCGAATTCTAAACCTTGTCTTTCAGAGCGTAATGACAGCAAGCCTCTTCATAACCGAACACCTCCAAAATCTCGTGAAAAAGACACTAGAGGGACTCTCAGACATGATGAGAATTCGGGATTGAAAGGTTACAGTACTCCTGTGAAAGGTACTCCTGTTAGCCGGAAATTTCAAACAAAAACTTCTGGAAGAGTAGTTGAGGAAAAGCAGCGAGAGCCTTCCAGTGCTACCAAGGCGGTCAATCTTCTAAGACTCTCGAGGATCGCCAAATCTAACTTGCAAAGGGAGAATGAAAAGGAAAACTATAGGCGGCCTTTAGCCAACGATTGTGAAAATGATTCAGAAGTTAAACTAGAGAACACAGATATGGAGCTTGATTTCAATGAAAATGCAGAAGATGACACGCAAGAAGATATGGATGGAGCAGATATTCAGAGTAGTCCATTGGAAGTTAAATTGCATGGTCAGACTCAGTTTATAGAAACAACTGATGAAGATGCTAATTTGAATGACACAGGTCCTTCAACCACTGTTGATATTCTTACAACGGAGGATTCTAAACCTGTGAAGTCAGCTACAGAAAATACTGATGTAGCTGTGACCCCCACTGCTAGTCCCCAAATTAAAAATCCAAGAGCTACTGAGGCTACAGGACCCACTGCAGGATTTGACTCTTCAAAAGCATCCAACTTCCTTGGACAAAGTCTTTGGCACCCCTCTGATCTATCAGTTAGACCTGTAATGCCAAGCAGAAAGGCTGATAAAGTTTCAGATTCAGCTCCCTCTCTTCCCTTTGAGACAGTTTCACCTTCTGATTTTGTTAAAATCCCAAAGGAGCAAATAAATGCAATGAATATTAAGATCATAAGCATTCTTCAAGGGAATACCAACATTGTAGACAAGCAGAACGTGATCAGATACCTTGAGATATTGAGCACTAATGGAGACGCTGCTAACATATTGACTAATGGACCAATAATGCTCTTGCTCGTCAAACTTCTGCGGCAGTCTAAAGTTTCTGCTTTGCGTATTCAGCTAGCTTCCCTTATCGGTTTACTAGTTCGTCATTCGACTTTTATTGAAGATGATTTAGCACATTCAGGGATCATTGGTTCTCTGACAGATGGACTAAGAGACAGACAAGAGAAAGTTAGAAGGTTTTCAATGGCGGCTTTAGGTGAGCTGTTATTTTACATATCTACTCAAGATGAGCAAGCAAAAGATAACAATCCGCCAGAATCGCCATCAAAGGACAGTCGATCAACCGGTGGCTGGCAGGTATTAGAAATCAAATCTTGTAAATATATGTTATATTGAATATTTGTAATAAACATTTTGTGCCAATTGTGTCATCACGCTTATTTTCGTGTCTCTTGTTATTTCCAGGTTTCAAATGCCTTAATTTCACTGGTCACATCTGTTTTACGGAAAGGCGAGGATGATCTGACTCAACTTTATGCATTGAGGACAATTGAGAATATTTGTAGCCAAGGGGTGTATTGGGCTACACGTTTTAGCAGCCAAGATGTGATCAGTAACTTGTGTTATATCTATAAAGCTGTTGGGAAGCAAGAGAACATGAGACTCACAGCTGGCTCATGTTTAGTGCGTCTTGCTCGGTTCAACCCTCCAATCATTCAGTCAGTATTTGAGAAGCTCTCATTTAAAGATATTGCACCTTGTATAGCCAAGGGAAGTTCAAGGGAACAACAAATCAGTATAAACCTTATGAACATGGCATTACTAGAGAGCCATCTTTTTACAAATATTGGTCGGTGCCTTCTGCCTCTCGTCGAGGATAAGAACATTTTACCTGGTCTCTTATCTCTCATTGAGCAAGGAAGTGAGGTTCTGAGGGGGAAGGCGTTGGTTTTCATTTCCCTGCTATGTAAGAATGGTAGGAGGTGGCTACAGCAACTTTTTTGCAATGCAAGATTGCTCTCAGCAGTGGATCGGCTCACAAAAGAAAAAGATAGTTATGTCCAGCAGTGCTTAGAAGCATTTGTGCATGTTGTTGCATCAACTGTACCAGGTTTGTTGGAGATTATAATTGGTGATATTCAACAAATGATCTCAGGTAGGCGCCATGGAATGAGCGCTGGGTTTGCTAGATCCACTTCCAAGAGCAATGTCCAATTGTTTCCTGTTGTACTCCATCTTCTGAGAAGTTCTTGTTTCAAGCATAGAGTAGTGACTCAAGAAGTCTTGCAGCAGTTAACCGGTATCATCAAGCTTGCTGAATCTTCATTTCAGGTTCTAACATCTGCTACTGCTTTTCAACTCTTGGTCATTTTCTCATTTTGTACTGTCATTTGCTGCCATTCACATAGTTAAGCAACTTGAAATTCTAAATATGAACCAGATTTATGACCTTTATACTAGCTAATTTGCATTATCTATCGCAGTGATCCCAATTTCATTGAGCTTACTTTTGCTTGTTACAGTAGAACTATATTTCTTCTATAGCTTACTAACAAGTTTAAGGATTTCAACTAACGTTATCTAAACTTAGATTCCTCTTTTACGTGACTTCAGGGCCGGGATGACTTCCAGTTAACTCTATTACAAATTTTTGAATCGATAACTGAAGATCCATCTGCTATTCAACTAAACCCAGAGATTTATATCCATAATCTGCTGCCTAGCCTTACAGTACTATACAAAGGAAATAAGGATGGCAATGCCAGATTTTTATGCCTGAAAATTGTATTTGATGTAATGGTCAATCTGTTGGATGAACCATTGGAAGCTGGGCAAAGATCAGAAGATTTGAAATCCATAGCCACTCATAATTTCTTACCTCTCTACCCAACTTTAGTTGACGATGATGATCCCATTCCCATGTATGCCCAGAAGCTTCTTGTTATGCTTATTGAGTGCGACTTTATCAGTATATCTGACATCTTACATAAGAAGACAGTCTCGCAATCTTTTGAGTTTCTACTAGGTGATTTGTCCAACGCAAACGTGAACAATGTGAAGTTGTGCCTTGCTCTCACATCTGCACCTGAAATGGAGAATAAGGTTTTGTCACAACTGAAGGTAGTCAGGAGGATTGGAAATCTTTTGGAGTTTGTTAAGGCAAAAGATATGGAAGATTTTCTTGAGCCAACTTTACAGTTATGCATGGCTTTCCTTCTACGCTCTGTAAGCAACAGAAAAGGCTTTGTGTACTCCAAGGAACCAACTCTTTTATCTGAAGGTTCATGCAACAAACTGAATAGTGCAGTTGACGAGCAGCAATGCATTAGTGATATACATGACTTCAGCAGTAATGTTGGAGTGTTGCTTGAGTTAAGTGGTTCCGAAGATGCAAATATTGCGGACTTAGCTTCCGAGTGTGTAGTTCTGCTGCTAGCAGCAGCTCCAAGGGAGGCAACTACCAGTTTCCTGTTCAATCTTCCTAAGGTTACACCAATCCTTGAGTCTTCGTCTCAAGACTCTGTTGGCTTGCCTTTGTTGCGTGTACTCCATGCCCTTGGCTACTCCTGTCGACAATACTTGTCCCACGCGATGATACTCTCATTATCTGTTGCTGAGATTTCACGAATTGAAGCCATAGTACATGAGCTCAGAAGTTCAGGCATGCCTGATGTAGCTAGTGCAGCCTTAGTTGTAGCTTTGGAGTTGCAGCGCATGCCTCGATATATTTGAGGTATTGTTGTTACATATTTGCTCTTTCAATTCTCTCAGCTAAGTAATTGAGTTGGTTTAGTCCTTGATTCAAGGGGTAATGTTTACGCTTTTTTTTTTTTCCTGTATTCTCAGCCTGGGTCTTACATGAGCATGCTGAGCTCGATTGCCTGCTTGAGTAACCGAAATCCTGAACCATCTTATAAGGTGAGTTGCTCACGTTCCAGCTGCATATTTTATGTGCTTCTTTCTCCTTGTAAAATTTGTGTAACAGCTGTGATATTGGAGTACGGTTTAGTGCTATGAGCTGCGTTTTTCCTCTTTTGTGTCTGATACCATGAAGATTTAATCAGACATACAACAGAAGAACATGATTATTTTTCCTTCTGACGAGGTACACGGGAACTGCCCGGTAATTTCCTAGGTTTGAGAACTAAAAAGACTTGGAAACTTTGTGAAATTTAAAAGCATTCTTCATTGTCACATATGCCAGCTTGATCTCATATGAAATAATCGTTTCGTTATGTGTCTTCAGTAATCCCTAATTAGTCCCCAAATTGAGTCTCTTTTATTCTTTTTATCTTTTTATCAAATGGGTTTTTTTTATTATTTTTGTTTCTTATCTAGGTTTTCGTTAAGCTTCTATTTTCTTGGTTTTTTAAAAAAGAAAAAGCTCTAATTTTAAGTTGCCGATTTTACAACAACCAACACTAACAATGGTTTTAAAGAAGCAAACTACCGTTCTGGATGGACTATAATTTAATTTTATCATAATACAATCTCTGATTTGAATTACAGTTTTTAAAAATAAGTTAGAATAAAAAGTAAATAAAAAAACGAGATAGGAGAGAAAGAATGATGACCTATAGAGAGAATTTGGAAAGGAGGAATTGGAGGCTTACAAGGATGTTGCTAGTGTTCATCCGGTATCCTAAAAAACTGTTCCGGAAACTATTCAGGTTATAAATTAGGCTATTGTTCTAGCAGAGTTGAATAATAATTCAACAAAATTATTTGTAAATAGGGTGTCTGAATCTGCGCGATTTGGTGAGAAGAGCTATGTCATTGTCTGAGGTTCGAACGATCTTTTATAATGGTGAACTTGCCTCGATGGCCGGCGATGAAGAAAGACGATCGTCTAGCAGTGGTTTTTACACCAATTGAAATGAACGCAATTCAAAGGCCAATGGATCACGTTATTACAACAAGTCGAGGATGCTGGAAATCCTACAACACATCAATTGATCACGAAGGTTGGACAACGAATTAACTCTGGCCACAATGAATGCAAGACGTGTTAATTTACCTGAATTGAACTAAAAATGTGATGGAAAGATTTGACTTGCAGATCCCATATCATCAACACAAGGGGTGAACAATCGGTTACTAACAGATCGAATTTGTTATTCGGTTAATCGATCGTCAAAAGTATTAACCATTAAAATCGAACCGAGTTTTTGGTTAACCGGATATTCGGTTAACCGAAAATTCAGTTAATTTCGGTTAATTTAACCGATTAACCGAATAACCAAAAATTTGATTAATTTGGTTAAATTAATATTAATATGATATTCAATATTTTTTATATTTAATTTTTATTAATATTAATGATTTTATAATTATTATAGTTTTTATATTTCATATATTAACATTAATTTTATAATTTTCTATATTTAATATTAATACTTTTATTTTTAATCGGTTAACCGAAAATACAAATAACCTTAACCGTTGACCGAACCGAATTTCTCGGTTAACCGTCGGTTACCGCGGTTAAAATTTTCGGTTAACCGAGTTCGGTTAATGGTTTTAACCGTATAGTGAACACCCCTAATCAACACATCTCTGTTCAAGTTATTCTGGTGGTATCCAAGCTTTGATATGAGGAGAGAGTCGTCTATGTCATCAGTCTGGATCCAACTTCCATACCTGAGTGCAGATTTATAAAACATTGGTTGTTTAGAGTGCAATGGGAATTAGATTGGTCACTTTCTGGATGCTAATAGAGTTACAAAACTGAGATCAAATGCTTCTTATGCTAGAATTTGTGTAGAGATTGATTTGAGGCAAAACAATCTAGAGAAATATGGATAGGTTGCAGTGATGGAATGTCTTTCTGGCAAGAGATCATTAGATTTATCAAGGCAAAATCACTTTCTGCCCTAAATGTATAATCCAAGGTCACAGTTTGGAGTGTGGGAAAGTGAAGCGTACGCCAGGTAATTTTGAGGTGAAAAAGAAGAGAACAAAAGAAACGAAGGAATGTACAGTTGTTAAAGGAGACAATAAACTAAATCCTAAAGTGAGTAACACTAAACCTGTTATATCATATGTACAGAGGAATGATCAGAATGGTGATGTAAAGTTTCAAAAAATGCACCTAATAAAGTGCCTACAACAATACCTGTTGATGATAAAAAAAGATGAAACACCAAATTCTGCTAACAAATATGAGGCACTACAATTGACAGAGTTGGTAGAAGAAGTGAAAAATAATTCAGAGGTTGATAATGGAATAGGAAAAAAAATCAAGTGATGATATTTTCAAGCCTGAAGAGGTAATTGTTTATTTTGAGATTGAAAAAATCAGTGACTCGGATCAGAAACAACAATTAGCAAAAAGATTTTCCATGGGAGAAAGTGAAAAGTACGGGTGTAACGATTCGATTTTTAATAAAAAATCAAATCAAACCGTTGGTGGTCGGTTTGAAGAATTTGAGACCGAACTGAACTCCATGTTTCAAGAAACCAAATCAAATCAAACTGTGCGGTCGGCTCGATTTTTTTTCCATAAAATTTATTAACTAATTTAATTATTAAATAGGAGACTTTTCATTAAACTGTTCCATTTGGATCGGTTCAGTTTGAAAAAATAAAGAACTGAACCATTTGTCATCAGTTTTTTGAAATTCAAAATCGTAACCGAACCATTAATATTCCACACCAAACCGAACCTATCGGTTCTGTTCGATTTGATTCGGTTCATTAATTTATCAATTTTAATTTACAGTCCTAGTGAAAAGCATGTAGATTCAAATATACATCCATTAAACTTCGGACAAAATTTAAGAATCAAAGCAGATCATGAAGATTTTGATATTATAATGAAGGATGATGGAAGTTTGGGAGTGCAGGTTCTAATATGCAAAAAATAAAAAAAGGTGAAAGTTACCAAAATTTTTAAAAGACCAATTATAAGGTCTTTGAACCAAAATACGGTTAATCCTGTTCATAATGGATAAAACGCTAAAGGAATTCAATGGGAGTATGCAATGAAGGTACCATGTACCATTTGAAAAATATGATCCAAAAACAAAATTACCATTCTATTGTGGTGAGTTTTGAACCAAAAGCAGATGCTGCAAAGCTGGAAAAAATAAAAATGAAACTTGGTTACTCAACTTATTTTTAAGCATGAAATTAATCACGGTATTTTGGAAAGGGGTGGAGATTGAAGTGGATGATTTTAATAGTCACTCCATTACTATGAAAATAAATAAAAATAAATTGTTCATTTGGTACACTACAATTTATGCCCCATGCTTCAAACTGGGGAGAAAAGATTTACAGAATTATGTGAAAACTATTGGGCAGAATATTCAAGATCCTCGATTGGTTGGATGTGATTTTAATGTGATTTTAAATTGGAATGAGAAAAAAAAAGAGAAACAAGAAGATGATGGGAGTATGGAAAACTTCTTTGATGTTATAACCCAATCAGATTTAAGTGATTTGGGATATGTAGGAGATAATTTTACCTGGTGCAATGTACAAAATGGTAAAAGTACTTGTGGAAAAGATTAGATAGATTCTTAGAAAATAAAAAATTCCTTGAATCATTTCCCAATATAAAAGTACTTCAACTGGAAAGAATTTTTTAAAAAAAAAAACTCATTCAACCAATCACCAATAAGATTTTAACCGGAGACCGCAAGGATGACATACTGTCACCTGGTCAATCGGCCGCCACCACTGGTGGCAACTGGAAAGAATCTCATCTTATAATTTTCCAATTATGGCGGAGGAAGAAATAATTCAAAATACAGAGGATAAAGGATTTAAATTTCAAAGAATGTGGATTAGTGATCAAAACTTCCTATCATCTGTTAAAAAGCATGGGATGGAGATTTCAGTCAAGATATGTTGTATAATTTCAGCTGTAAGCTCAAAAATGTCAAAAAAGCACTAATCATATGGAATAAAGAAGAATTTGGGGATGTGTTCAAAAATCTAGAAGAAGCAGAAAGAACAGTGTGAAAATTGAAAAAAGAACTTCAGTTGCATTTGGAGCAAAATTTGAAGTAGTTAAATGGGAGATAAATAGATACAAAATGTTGAAAGATCAAACTGAGTGTTATTTGTTGAAGGATGGATATAGAAGTATAACCTTTGTTCATGCTACTTTAAAGAAAAAAGGGTTGGGTATGTTCAAATTAACTCTTGAAAATGGAGTTATCACAGATTATAAGAAAACCATTAGGGAAGTAGTTGTAAACCACTTTGACTATTTATTTCAGTGGGTGAAAATTGAACATGATTTTTTTGATAACATCACAGCAAATGTAACAGTGGAGCAAAATGAAAGTTTTTGCAAAAATCCAAGTATGGAAGAAATTTTAAAAGTTGTTTGGGACATAAATGCAATAAATGCTCTGGTTTGGATGGTTTTACATGGGTTTTTATCAAGCAGGTTGAGAAATCGTTAAGGATGATTTCAAAGAGGTAGTGGAGGCTTTCTTTCAAGGCTACTAAATTTCTAAAATCATGTCTTGCACATGTGTGATTTTGATTCCAAAATTTACTCATCCTAGCAAGCTTTCTGATTTGAGACCAATTAACTTGTATAATTTCAGTCACAAGATAATTTCAAAACTTTTAAACATAAGATTGTCCAAAATTCTCCTTAGAATTATTTTCCTTAAACAAGTTGGTGTTCTTATCGTTAATCATGTTTTATAGTGGACACGATTAAAGATAGTGCATTAAATTTTCAATTGGTAATTTAAAAATAGATCTAGATACGGACCATTGGATCTAAATGAACTTTAATCATGTTTCAAAATACAAAATGTGAATATAAATAAGGTGATCTTTAATCACATTTGCATGTTAGAAACATGATTAAAGGTGCCTAGTATTTATCCCATTTCTGAATTTTTATGTTTATGAATCACATGCACACTCATTGGTCAAAAAACGATGATCACTATCTTTGATCACGTTTATGATTGTCACGTGTAATTAAAGATTGTTTAATATAATTAAAAAATAAATATTCTAAATTCTACTATTGGTCATTAATTCATAAAAAATATTATTTTATTCCTCTAATATGAAATTATTATCTAATTACAATATAAAGTGAAAAAAACAAATTGTTTTGCATAATAATGTATATAATTTTAAGAATATTTTAATTAATTTTTTTCTTGGGAATATTTTTCAATTTTTTTTAAATACATAGTAATTTACTAACTATTGTTAATTTAGTTTAACATAATCAACATTTTTTAATTGTCAAAAAAAACTAATTTCAATAATATTTTTAATTATCTAATTGACTATAAGTGTGAATCATTCACATATGTATGTAAGTGTGAGCAAATTACATCAATAAGAAATCGACAATGTATAGTTAAATTTTTTGGTTGATATGTCTAAGGAAATTAATCAATATAGTATGGTCAAATTGAAAATATAAATTTTAATGAATCAAAAAAAGGAATTGGGATAAAAGTAATTACATAAAAGCCAAAAGTAAAATTTTATGTTATCATTCTCTTTGAGTTGAGATACTTCGACAACAAGTTTGAAATGTTCAAATTAAATGTGAGAGATTATTGATAAATATGTGACAAATAATAATGATGTTTAATTATAAAGAAAGAATAATTAAACAATGTGAATAAGAAATCATGATTTCAAATATTATTTCAATAATTTTTAGTAGTAAAAAATAACCTTGAATCCTTCGAAACTAGATGTTCTCTTTTATTACGTTTCAAGGTTAAGCGTGATAAAAATTAAATAAAGCTCTTTTAAATGTAACAAACTTGATTAAAAATATGTTATCTTTACTCATGTGTCTTTCTAACGTGATTGCAGAAATTTAATTATCTTTAATCACATTTCATTTTAATGAAAGTGATAAAAGATGACATTTTTTAGCATGTTTGACTTTATGAAGCATGATTAAAAATAAGTTGGTGTGAACATGGTTGTTTTCTTTATATTATTTATCACATTCGTGATTGAAAGTTTAGAAAAATTAAACACAATCATTTTTCCCTTTTTGTATCACGTTTCTAAGTTTGAAACATGATTGAAATGAAACATAATAAAAAACATGTATTATGTGAAATCAAGTGTCGATATTTGAAATTGAGTAGCTATATCATCTTTAAGTACGCTTGACACTTAATAAGATTGTCGGTTAGTTTTTTATACAAATAATAACATGGCCTCACTAGCAAGCGTTAAGTCATGATCGAATCCACAAGGAGAAGGAACCTGCAAAATTTATGACCATTAAAAGAAAATAAAAATACAAAGTATGGGGAATTTGTAAAATTGAAATTGAAACCTACAACACTATAAAGAAAAGAATCAGTGGACAGACGCGTAGCTCAAGTGACTAACTTATGATTGTGGTTATCATGAATTCTAGTGATAAATTCATGTAGTGAACCAAACTCAATAAAATATGTGATCTCACGCATTAGAATACTGTAGCAAGGTGTAAATAATTATTTTTACCCTAATACCACCGTACTTTTAGGCCAATGATATGAACTATATATGCCAAAATGCAAGATAGAATCATAGAGGAGAACATATGCATTTATGAAAAATGGTAGGGAACTCGGTTGAGAAGATCTTGCCCTAGCCATCATAAAGGTTGTCAGGCTGTATTGTTAAACAACATTCATATAGGTCTCAGTAAACATAACATACAAAATATGAATTTCATTAAGAACACTAATCTAGCAACACCAATTCACAAGTTATTATACTTGAACAACACATGAAAATTCAGCCATGAATGGCCATGAAAATACATAGAAAGATAAGTAGAATAAATCATTACAAACCAAACTTGTTCCTTCCTCTAGTGGCTTCCCTTGCTATCCTATATTGGTAACTTTGGTTCGAAATCAGCAGAGAAATTCGAACTATGTTGAGTTGTTTTCGTGTTGTAGTGCACACTTAAAAGAGGGGGTGAGGACCTTTTTACATAGCTTGAGTGTAGTAC